>JBBCBC010000069.1:0-182339 GCA_037126765.1 Stenogyne calaminthoides
TAAAAATTTATAAGATGTAATTTTTAAGTGACTTATAAATTGTTAAAGTATTTGACTATTGACTAATAAAACTTATAAGTTCTTTAATAAATTTTAATAATTTTTTTTTATTTTATTATAATAGAATTTATTTTTTTCGAAATAATTTATTTTTTCCTAAAATATATAATTTTTTCAAAGTAATTCTTTATTCCAAAAATAATTTTTTTTTCCTAAAAATATTTCTTTCCGGAAACTTTTTTTTGCTGAATATTTTTTTTCAAAAAATGGGCCGGGATGGGTTGAAAAGAGAAGAGCTTATATGATTTTTGTAAAATAAGTTGGGATATAACTTTTTTTTTTAAAGTTTATGTGTTACAAAGAGTTTATTTTGAGATCTTATAAAATGTTAAACATCTTATTTTGCCAAACAAAATTAGGGAGCTCATAAGCTCTAAAAGAGCTTATAAGTTGTGTCAAAGCGTGCTCTAAGTCCGATTGAAATTGTTAGGAATTATATAACCTAATTAATTTTATATTTCTAAAAGTTTGAACTTTTAAATGAGGTGAAAATTAATCTTTCATGGTATTAAAATTTGAGACTACATTGCCGTCACGAGTTCAAGCAAATGAGAATATTAAGGAAACTATATAAGTAAATTTATTTCACACCTTTTTTAAAAATTCGAATTTTCAAATGAGATGAAATTCCTTCTATAGGACTAAAAGTGTGATTTTATCTATAATGTGTTGTTATTGCTCTGTTTTTTGTTAAACATATTCACATGCCTCCCCTAAAATAATCTTTATTAAAATTGCTATTTCATAAAATTGATCAAGGTCATATATTATATATGTACCATGTAATCGGGATCAATTTAATTAAAAGATTAACTATGTGTATTAGTTAACAGAAACTTCAATAGGACGAACTTAATTTCAAAGACGTTATAACTATTAATATACAATAAAACAAAATGTAAGTAGAAGGAATTAAAATCTGACCATTTTAAATTTTTTGGGTGGTGCAAATCGAAAAATAATAAAATTAGTCAGTTAGATAACAAAAAGTAGACTTGCCATTAAAGCTTGAGAGTCAAGGATATTCATATCGTGATGCAAATAAAGCATAGGAAATTACTACTTTTGAAAAAAGAAAAATAAAAACTCATAGGAAATTAACTTTTGTGGAAAAAAGTGTATAGATAGGATTTAACTTTGAAAATCTAACTATATCATTTACACAAATAACAACGACGAATTAAGACAGATTAGTTCGGATATTAAAATTTTATTTTATTTTATAATAAATTTCACATTTGACAAGATTATCCATATCACTATGTGTTATTGGAGAAAAAATTATGCAGAAAATTGAAAGCCAGCCAATGCACGGGAAAAAATGAATTTTTTTTTCCCGTAATTTTGAGATTATGTTTTAAGGATAATAATTTTATAAGTTTGAAAATATAAGATAATATATATTAAAATTTATAAATATAGGATAATATATTTTGAAATCTGTAAATATAGAACAATAAAATTTAAAATTTGTAAATGTTCGACAATTGAGCTCAAATAAGTCGAAGTTGGACTGAAATATCATGTGAGTTGCACGATTGTTCTAAATTTACAGATTTACGGACTTATGAATGCAAGATAGTACTATTATATTTTCAAAGTTTATAAATTTAGGACATTCTTACAGCTCACTTGACATTTGATTCGATTTAAACTTTATTAGGACTCGCGATTGTCATTCATTGGCCTAAAACGAATAATCAAGAGCTAATATAAAAATAAAAACCTAAAATCATAAGTTCACATGTCAAATCAGATGCCGAAGCCGTAGTAAATTCATTCATACGTGTAAAAAACATTAATTCCCCAGGATTGTTGAGTACCAAAATGACGAGAAATATACCGTTTTTCTTTTAAAAAGAAAAGCGAAAATTAATATTTTATTTCATTAAGAAATAAAGCATTCATCTCTCCACCAAACACATGATGAATGAAACTTGGGATGCGTCGTACAAGGACATAAACAAAATAAAATTTAATGGAATTGAACATGCAATTATGCTATATAGTACCCCATCTGTCTCAAGATGATTGTAACACATAAATTAAACCGCAAACCAAGTAAAGTGAGATAAAGTGGGTTTGAGTGGAATAAAATAAGGCTGTTGTGAGTGTATTAATTTTATATTTGTTTCTATTTTGAAAGTGTTGCAGTAATGTTGGGACGTCCAAATAAGATAAGTGTTGCAGTAATCACGGGACAGAGGGAGTATATATTATTAAGATTCTTATTCATTCTTGGATTTTATGCAATAATTGGCTCATTTCGCACCGTAAAAAACCCAATGTAAGTTGCATTGTCGTAAAAAGAATATTAGTTTGTTTGATTATATATTTACCCTATCGATTGATTTTTTTTTTTCTTACCTAAATAGGTAGAATTTATGCGATCTTACGTGATTTGAACTCAAAACGAGCTTTACATCTTACCTTAACTAACAAATATTTGAAGTGTACTTATAGATACAATTTGTCATCAAATTTTATTTTAAGATATAATCACATTTTAATCTCACTTTAATATATAAAATATTTTCACTTTACACTCATATCTCACATTTTTATTTTTTAAAAATAGAAAATGGTGCACCTAATAAATTAAGTGTAAAATCTGCACTTTTTTAATTTATGGATGTGCAAAATTACAATATATATGTAAAATTTCTACGTATGTACATTTTATTTTGATGTGGGAAAAACACTTTAAAAAATACAATTCATATCCACAAGACGCGTGATGTTAATATAGAGAAAAATGTGTAGATTTTAAAACTACACATGACCTCATTTTCTACACATTGTTATTTACATAAGTACAATTAAGACTTCTTATCCTAAATTTTATACTAAAATTTATAAAATTTTGTATTTTAGAGTATGAGCACTCCACAAATTATAGTGGGAAGTGAGGTCCCTGAAATTTATTATGACGAAGTCTTGTATGTATTTAGATGTCTGAAGTATATTCATAAATGCGTTTTAAAATTCAGACAAATTTTATCTTGAAAGATTCAAACATTTTATATCTTAAATCGCAACTATTATTAATATGAAAAATAAGTTGCATTTCATTATAAAACAAATTACATTTTTCATTATAAATAAATCGTAGACAATCTTAAAATCTGTGATGGGTAAACAGTCTTGGCAATGATGCATGTGACACCCACTCATTTATTATACTTTTCAAATCGTATTAAATTGAAGTGTTATCGATTCATATATAGAATAATATTAATTCCAAAAATTTTATAGTATAGTAATGCCAACAAATATAGAAATGAATTAAAAAGGGAGGGTTTATGTCTTAATCAGATGGGACAAGGCAATGCAAGTTTATAAGACTAGGACGGTTTGGTCGGTCTGAAGTGGCCGCCACCACCATTACCCTTTCCAACTTTTTTTTATACAAATTCTACTAATTTTATTTTATATCTTTCCTTTTTATTTCTCTTGACCAAAACAACACCCCTTTTTCTATTTTTTCATTGCTTTTATTTAAAAAAATGCTAAATGATTATAACTCCATCCCTAAACAACTACACTCCTACTTGGACACAAAGATTAAAAAAAATATAATAATGAATAGAGTTTTGAGGAGTAATTTTGTAAACTTTTATGTATATAAAAAAAAGTTGAATTGTGTGTATGTGTGGGCCAAATGTAATGATATTTTGTGTAATATTGTGAATATTGTGAGGATGAAGATTATGGAGGATTTTCTATTTTGAACGTATGCATGTTATTATGAAACGAATCGAAAAAAAAAATATGCACATTATCTTGGGACCGAGAGAGTAGCACTTATGTTTAATTTTTGGGTTTTTAAGTTGTAGGCTCGAAATTGACACCTTATTTTGTTTGAGACGTGAATCAATTAACAAACTAATTAAGTTATAGGAGGACAGTCTTATTTTACGTCTGGTCGTGTTTTGACTTTTGAGGAAAAATTTAATTAGAAGAGCTTCACTGTTTTCTTTAACGTAAATTAAGCAGTGAAAATTTTCAGTTTCATTTTAAAAATATGTTTCGAAATAAATCTAGTGTGTATTTAAGTGAGCCTAACGTATAAGAGTATGAAAACATTCACATTTCCAACTTTGCATGTATATTATATATCAAATCTAATCAAATTCATAATTAAGGTAAGGTAAGTATGTATAAGTAACTAAAAGGACTTCTAAATTTAATTTGAATATCATGCCATACCGGGTGAAATTTACTTAATATAATAAGAAAATCATCAACTACATATGTAAATAAACATTTTGAAACCAACATATAAATATACCTATTTCTTTTTCTTTTTTGAAGGGAAAATATAATTGTTTCTTAGTTATGCTTTTGACTTCAAAATCATTTTTCGCACAAAATATTTAGATCTTGTAATAAAATATAAATAATTTTATACTCATGTGAATTAGTTATATACGTGAAATCTGTCTATTTGTTATGTATAAAACTATCAATGTTGTCAAAGTGGTTTTAACTCAAGTGGATTTAGAACACCAATATCTAGAATAATAGATCCGGGTTCGAGGACTTCTTTGCCCCTTTATTGGGATTTAATGAGGATTTTCCGCCCTCTATGGGTCTTAATGGGGATTTTCCATCATTTATGGGGTTCTCCGCCCTCTATGGGTCCGTAAGCTCGAGATCTTAAAGAATGTGGATGAAAATTTAGTATGGAGTATCGACCATGTTCGAAAATGCTGCAAGCGAGCGAGCGTTGACCTCCCATGTCCTCACGCTTGGATTGGAGAAGGTGCTGTTGTGGTTCCGATCGATAAGATGAAAAAAAGATGTGTCATGTGGTAGGTTAAACACATTGTAATAGATTATATATCTGTTTGTCAAAAAAAAAAAACTATCAATGTTATAAACAAAAACTTTTCTTTGTTTAAAAATACAAAATATTTATTAAACAATGATAATTTTTGTTAACAAGTGATGATTTTTATACATAACAGTGATAGTTTTTATACATAATAGTGACAATAAAAAAATCAAGTTCGCGATAAACTCGAGTTTACACAATTTTTTGTCTTTTATACAGATGAAATTAAAGGTCATAAAAATCGAATTTTTAGTTTTCATATCAATACGTACCTACTTAACTTTTGCTTATTGTATTTCATTACATTCAATATTTACAAGTCTTAAGCTTTCTCCAAGACTGCATGGGAATGTAAACCGCAGCTTGGACGAATGGCATGCTATTTGCTGCACCATTTATAGCGTAACAAATATATCATAGTTTTTCTATTAAAAATACTATATATTAAGATATGTACATTCTATGTGAATACCACTACCTATTTTATATATATCTTAATCTTAATATTATATATTGATAAATCTGATTCAGTGTCTTGAGTAGATATGATTTGCTACAACTCTTTAGAGAAAGTCTTGTGTGAAATATTGCACACTAGTGTTATGTGCAATACAACATAAATAAGATAAAAAGTTGCCCTAAATTTCGCTGGTCGGAATTGGTCGGGTGGTCGGCCTTGGGCCTTGGTAGTGGGTTCAGTTTACATAACAACTTGATGTGTTACTACATGAACAAAATAGTGTTACCATATGAACAAAGAGTGTTTTACATGAATAAAAAATCAAGACAAACACATAAACAAAACCAGAACAAACGGAAAAGAAATTCTCAGTCTAAAATTACAGATTTACATAACAATTTGATGTGTTACTACATGAACAAAAACCAGTACAAACGCATAAATAAAACCAGAACAAACGGAAAAGAAATTATCGGTCAAAAAATTACAGATTTACATAACAATTTGATGTGTTACTACATGAACAAAAGAGTGTTACCCTATGAGCAAAAAGAGTGTTACTACATGAACAAAAATCAAGACAAAGTTAAAAAATATCATCGAAAAAGAGTGTTACTACATGAACAAAAAGAAGTACAAACGCATAAACAAAACCGAGAACAAGCGGAAAAAAATTCCTAGTCCAAAATTACGATTTACATAACAACTTGATGTGTTTACCATGAACAAAAGAGTGTTATACTATGAGCAAAAGAGTGTTACTACATGAACAAAAACCAAGACAAAACGCAAAAAAAAATCTTCAAATCCAAAATTACAAATTCTGAACATTGAAAAGAGTGCGAAGGATCCAATTTCATCACACAATTTTCAATCTCGAAATTAGTTGAAAAATCATAAAATTTAATCGCTTGAGGAGCCGTGACCTAGTTGTAATTATCACCATATTGCTTGCATATTGGCAAAGACGAGGACCGTGAATTTTTTGGATCTTGGGCGTCGTCGCCTGGCGGAGCCTTTGGATCTGGTAGGCGGCGCGCAGAGGCCGCGGGATGTGGGTTGACGATCTTGGGCGCATGAATGGAGTTTAACGCATAATGCGGCCTAAAGCAACGATGGAAGAAGATGAAAAGCCCATTGACCCACCAACAATCTGCCCTAGCTAATCTGCTCTGCTCATGCCAGCGAAAAAAAAAAAGTCTCAATTGCACATATCACTTGTATGCAATATTGCATACAAGTTTTTGCCAACTCTTTAATATTCTTCAAACAACTAGATTTTTCAAAAAGTTTTTTAATAATAAATATTTGTCATACCAATTAGAAAAAATTTAATTTTACATTTTTTAAAATTGTGAAATCTTTCATAATAAATAAATGAAAACATTAAAAATTTTTTATAACATAAAAAATTATTTCAACCCAGCGTATTAATCGTGGGTATCCAAACTATATATATATATATATTGAAAACTAATTTTAAATAACTTTTGTATATTAATTTTTATTCAATTCCAATGAATTAGCTAAATTAACAAACAATGCATATATATATGAGCGGTTTGATCATACAGTGTGTGGACACAAATTTATATGTCCTTTCTTATGTGGACTACATATCAAGGTCCCATTATCATTTAATTAATTTCTTTAATTAATTCAATCTTCTCATTAATTATATAAAACTGAACCTAAACTATGAACCCTAAATCATGAACCAAAAAACTCAATTGAACCATGAACCACTCGGGCGGGTTAGGGTTGGGTTGAGTCCGGTGCGTAATTTTTTTTTTAATTATATAAACCTAAACCCTAAACTATGAACCCTAAACCATGAACCATTGGGCCGGGTGAACCATGAACCACTCGGGCGGGTTTGGGTTTGGAGTGGAATTGAGTCTAGGTCGAGTAATTTTTTTAATATAATTAATGAAATTGAGTAAAGTATGAAATATATATAAATGAGAAGATTGAATTAATTAATTAAATAAATTAATTAAATAATGGTGGGACTTTGCGATATTAGGTGAACCACATGCGGTGGACGTAAAAGTTTATGCCCACCTGCGGCATATGATCAAATTCGTGGTTGTGAATAAGAATAATACGGAATTTTGTAACTAATTATTTAGTGCGATAAAGTTACTAGATTGAGTGATTTGATTCTAATTTTCACGCTGAAAACTACGTCATTTTAATGAGAAGGATTGGAGATTGCGTAAGTGTGCGTTTTTAAATTTAAAAAATAATAATTCTAAAAACTATTTTTGGGGTAATATAAAAAATTTGCAAATTCTTTCAGGTGCAATATTTGCACCAATTTAAAATTGGTGCAATTTGATTTTTTTTTTTTTTTTTTTTTTTTTTTTTTTTTTCACTTTTTATTTTTCATTTTTTATTCTTCAATTTTTACCCAACTTTGAACTTCGGTCAGATTGGTTCATGGTTCACTATTGGGATTGTTTGGAGCCTGAAAGTGAGGCGGGGACGAGTGCAGGAGGTATTTCGACCGGTGCTCGAGGTCGAACACTATTGCTCGGTTGCGCCCCCCTTTTTTCAATGCCCAATGGCGCTCGAGGCGTTAGTGATCGGGAAAACCTCGACCAAAGCCCCGGTCGGCGGTTCGGAGGCTGGGCCTGACAGGTTTAGGTTTTTGGCCCAACCTCTTATATAAATACTTTTGACTCATTGTATTTGCCTCTTGTACTTAAAACACACGAAAAATAGTGAATCTCTGGTTTGGTAGTGCCCCCAAACGTAGTCATTCTGCATTTGGGTAACAAATTGTTTGTCCTTTAATTCGTTGTTCCATTATTTTCTCCTATAATTCTTTGCTTTAATTCTAACAAACCGTATCAAGAGCATCGGGTTAAAGGGATATGTGGAGAGCAATTATGATGGTTGAAGGAAATCGCTTTGTTGATAAGTTTGATGGAACGGATTTTTTGATTACGGAAATTGCAGGATCGATGATTACCATGCGGTAAAGATCTGTATCAACCATTAGGTGAAAAACACGAAGAGATGAAGGACGACAGTGGAGATTCTTTGGATAGGAAGGTGATGAGTGTGGTTAAATGCGTAGTTATCCGAACGCCGCCTACTACATACGGTGAAAGCAAAAACCACAAAGGATATGCTGGAGATTTTGACTGAGATGTATGAAAAACCGTCTTCAGCAAATAAGGTGCATCTGATGAGGAGGTTATTCAACCTGAGGATGGAAGAGGATACTGTGGTAGCCAACCATCTCAACGAGTTCAATATGATCATAACCCAATTGAGCTCGGTTGAGATTGATTTTGATGATGAAGTTCAAGCCCTAATTTTATTGTCATCTTTACCAGAAAGTTGGAGTGGAACTGTAACGACTGTTAGTGCTTCAGTGGGTAAAGTGAAACTAAAATTTGATGAGGTTAGAGATCTGGTCATGAGCGAAGAAATTCACAGGAAAGAGTTGGGTGTGGCCACAGGATCAACCTTGAGTGCGGGAAACAGAGGCAGATCTGAATCCAAGGGGAGGCAAAATCGGGGTAGATCGAAGTCAAGGGGCAAAGATAAGCCCAAGAAGGATAAGAGTCAAGTTGAGTGTTACAATTGTCATGAACTTGGTCATTACAAAAGGGAGTGCAAGGCTCAAGCTAAGGCACAAGGGAATGCACCAAGAAGAATGACAACTCGGCCCAGCGTTGCCATCGATGAGAATCGGATGCATTGATTCGGAGTGTAAGCGATCCATTGGAGTCGTGGGTGTTGGGATTTCGAGCATCGTTTCATTCGATGCAAAGATCTTGGACGAATTGAGAAGTACACAGGGGAACTACGGGAAGGTTTATCTGGTGATGATGAGCCTCCGGAAATCAAAGGGAAGGGAATGTTGGGATTAAGACACCAAATGGGATTTGTGTTACAATTGAAAATGTGAGACATATTCTGGTTTGAAGAGAATTTGATTTAAGTTGGGCAGCTTGATGATGAGGGCTACAAGGTGACTTTTGGGTGTAACTCGTGGAAAATATCCAAAGATGTCATGGTAGTGGCTCGTGGAAAGAAAGAGGGAACGTTGTATATGATGAGACAACACCGGGACAACATTGCTTTACCAAGTGAAAAAGGGAATGCAAATTTGTGGCATTGTCTTCTTGGCCACATGAGTGAAAAGGGGATGAAAGTTATGTGCTCAAAGGGTAAAATGTCAGACCTCAAGACAGTTGACATCGGTTTGTGTGAGGACTGTGTATTCGGAAAATAGAAAAGGGTGAGTTTTTCGAAGGGAGGCAGAGCTTTGAAGAAGCAGAAGCTGGAGTTAGTTCACAGTGATTTGTGGGGTCCAGCACCAGTGACATCCCTTGGTGGAGCATCATATTACATGAATTTCATTGACGACTCTACGAGGAAGGTATGGGTTTATTTCTTGAAAAATAAGTCTGATGCCTTTAATGCTTTCAGGAAGTGGAAGGCTCTTGTAGAAACTGAGACGGGTCTCAAGGTGAAGTGTTTGAGATCTGATAATGGTGGAGAGTACGAGCTCCGAGAGTTCAAATGATTCTGTGAGGAGAATGGAATCCGAATGAAGAAAACCGTGAGAGGAACCCCACAACAGAATGGCGTGGCAGAACGTATGAATAAGACCCTATGTGAACGTGCTAGAAGCATGAGATTGAAGTGTGAAATTTTGCCAAAGATGTTTTGGAGGCGATTAACCAACGGCTTACTTGATAAACAGAGGACCCTCAACTCCTTTGGAAAATGGCATACCAGAGGAGGTCTGGTCGGGAAAGGAGGTAAATCTGTCTTTTCTTCGAGTATTTGGGTGTGTTGCATATGTTCATGTTGATGCTATGAGTAGAAGTAAGTTAGATGCTAAATCTGTTAAGTGTACGTTTGTTGGATATGGCAGTGATGAGTTTGGCTATCGATTTTGGGATGAGGAAAACCGAAAGATATTTAATGAGCAGGTGATGTATAAAGATAGGTTGGTGATATCCAAAGAAGGTGGTTCTGAGTCTCAGGTTGTGGAATTAGACATTTCGAACTCGGGTGGGAGCAAGGGGGTTCTAGATGATCAGGTGATTGTTGAGGAAGAACCAAGTACACCACCACCAACAATTCCGCTGCGGAGATCCACGAGGGATCGGAGATCTCCTGATAGGTATTCACCCTCCCTTCATTATTTATTGTTGACTGATGGTGGTGAACCTGAATGTTTTGCAGAGGCCACACATAGTGAACAGGTTGACAAGTAGAAACTTGCAATGGATGATGAGATGAATTCTTTGATGACCAACGGAACTTGGGAGCTAGTTGAGCTTCCTAAGGGCAAGAATGTTGGGGAATTAATTGCACGGATCTATTCGGGATGAATATTTAAATACAAATTTAATTCTAACAATTATTACTAGCATGAATTAATCCTATATTAATTCAAATAATAATTCAACAACAAATCATGCATATAAACAGTTCACATAAATCCTACGCATGCGAAATTGCTACGGGTTTACGTGAACTAACCTCTTGGAGTGGCAATGGTCTCGTCGATAAAAATACACCAAAAAGCCTTCCCAAGTATTCCCTAGTCCTTGCTCGTCAATCCGGTGGAAGGAAGCTCGCGAACAATTAAGAAAAGGGAAAATAAAAATTTGTTGCACCACCTTTGTGGATTTACTAATTTTTCCAGCACATGGAATTGTACTTGGGGATGAAGAAATCATCCCCTATTTATAGATAGGTGGTGGCCGATTTTTTTGTCATGGAATAGGGAGGAAAAAATCTTTTCTTGATCTCCAAGAAATCTTGAATATATCTTCTATATTCTTTTCTCCATAATTAAAATATTCCATAAAATCCCACCTTCTCTTGTTATGGTTATTTTCGAAAAAATAAGGATAAAGATTCCAAGATTTGGATCTTCTTGAATTTATGAGATATACCTGTATTGCAAGAATACATATCTTCCATAATATCTTTTCAAGAAAATCAAGAAAATAATTCTTTCAAAATTTTCGAAAATAACATATAAATAACCAAGTGGGAGGTTTCTTGAATTTAATGAGATAATCTTGTATTTCAAGAATACATATCTTCATTCCATAACAAAATTCAAAGAAAATCTTTCTCCCCTTTTATTTATATTTTTCGAAATTAATGAGGAAAAATAGCAACAAAATTTATTTTATTTTTAAACACATTTTTCAGTTATTGGACTTTATGTTGGGCTACTTGAGGGGCCTTTAGAAGAATTAAGATTGGACCTTCCAATGGATCTTGAATTATCAATATTGAGCTACAATATTATTCATGTTGGGAAATAGGTTGCACAGATCTATTCGGGGTGAATATTTAAATACAAATTTAATTCTTATAATTATTACTAGCATGAATTAATCCTATATTAATTCAAATAATAATCCAACAGCATATCATGCATATAATAATTCACGTAAAACCTACGCATGCGGAATTCTATGAGCTTACGTGAACGTACCTCTTGGGATGACAACGGTGTGGTTGATTAGGATACATTTCGTGAGTGGTGTGCACAATTAATTGTATAGAGATCATTCAACAATGTTCCATGACAGATAAATTTATCAAAAGAAAAATGGTAACAACTTTATTAAAAAGTAACCGAATATCCATCATAAAAAAATTAGAAACTGAAAACAAATTCTTTCTAAAATTCCGAAACGTAAAGAATATCTCAAAATTAAAACTCTGTCTTCAAAAGACAGGTGCACTTCTTCCATCGCTCAGTTTGCCACTCGTGTAGCATCGCCCAATGTGATGAGGACCTCACTCCCACTAAGTTTGGGTAAAAATTGAACCTGTAATGTAAAAACAAACATGATTAGTGGATCCGTATCCACCACCCACAAAATGGGAGGCATCGCCGCTAAACAAGTTTCAAACAACTAGTGCGTGAGAATTATCTTTCTTTCCATCCCTTTTGGGTCTGGAACAAGCTGACCTCCAATGTCCTTTCTCACCGCAGTTGAAGCACTTCCCCTTAGTTGGCTTGTTCACTCCACCACCCTTCTTCACCTTATCTTTGCCATTGGCAACACTTGAGTTCACTTTGCTTGTGGCCTTTGTTCCTTTTCTTGTTCTTACCACCCTTGGTCTAAGAAGAAGAAGGTCCGTTTGCCACCAAGGCAGCTTTTTTCGCCCTAATATCGCCTCTGCCGAGACTAAAGCTTAACAAATGATCGCATCGAGAAGAACCGATTATTCATCTGGTAGTTCAACTTTGGTATTTCAAAGCTTTCGGCAGAAGAATGGAACACCTAAATCAATTTGGGTCTCGATATCGATATTCGGCGCTAAGTACCTCAAGTTTATTAAGGTGAGCCATCATCGAGAACGTGCTCCCTTACGGGCATTCCTCCACCATTTTCATATAGAGAGCAAGTCCCTCATGGTGATCCCCGATGAGCCACACGGTTCTCGATGTTGAAATATCGCTTTTAAGACTAGTCATGATTTCCTCGGCCGGTCTCAACGTTTTGGTGTTGATGTTTGCAACACATCGACATAAAGCCAAGATGGTACACTTTGCCATTTAAGTTAGACCGCTCGGTCGACATACTCTTTCTTAACAGTTTTAGTGGACTCATCCGATGGTTTTATCCGGTTTAGGTGTGGTCGAGAACCCGGTTATGGTTTTGTGCGATGAGGACAATAGTGAGTTTTCGATTCAATCAACAAAATTTTCTCCGATTGAGCAAATTGTCTTTTAGTATATTGAGCAGTGGATTAAAAGGTTGCGACATGATGAATGAAATAAATAATAACATGCATAAGCACAAATATATCACAAGGTTCGATCACATGCATCATATTAAAATCTCGAAAAAATATGAACATGCATCGACCAACATCTCAAAAAAGCAGTTTAAATAAGCCCACGTGGGGTGGGTCATTATTTAAACACATTCAAGTGTTACAAACAAAACGATTTTACAAACCTTTAATATCCAGTTAATAGTTGGCTCCCACGACCAATATAAAATTGCGAGGGACTTTGGGGAAGTATATGCATATCATTTTTATACCTAAGTAATAACCATGATTAAATCTGGGATTACTATTTAAGCTTTGATTGAGCCTAAAAGGGGAGGGTCATAAATGCTTATTAAGTAATAACCCACAATCATCCGTTTGGAATTCATTTATGAAAGCTATCTTTTTGAATCCAAGTGGGGAATTTCTCCAAAAAGAATTCACAAATAAATAAATCATGGAGGTCAAAATTAATTCAATTTTATTATCCAAAATAAAATTATCAATTAATTATTTAAACATACTTAGTAATTTTGAAGGTGAGATTTTTCATTTGGGCAACTCTCATGCAAACACAGTTAAACAAATTAAATAAAACATAAGAAAACACAAAATAAATTAAGCAAAAGCAAGAAAAATAAACATATTGGGCACAAATTATCCAATTATCGTTATGGTTTGATTTTTTTCTTGGCTTGATCTTGAAGAAACACCGATTGATTTTCCCACTCGTCGTCTCGAAAAATACTTAAATCTCGAAAGCGCCACGCCAGCGGCTTCATGACCGAGGATGACCCGCGATCCATTTGGCACTTTTTGAACCCGACTTCTTTTAGCCTCGGCACCGCCCGTGACGTCAGCGACTCGGAAGCGCATCATAGCCTTCGCATTCGCCCTACAAGATCCTCGCCCGCGACCTCGGTAGCCCGCGTCCATTACCAGCGCCTCTAGAGAAACGCCAGTAGAAATCAACACCGCCCAAGGGTAGTCAGCACTACTGCCCAGCGATCCGCGTGTAGCGTGCTTTCTTTCCCCTTCATGGTAGCCTTCGGCGGCAGCCCAGGCTCGCTCACTGCTCCGTCTTGCCATATATGCACGCCTTGGCGCTGCCTACATGGGTTACGGATTTTGTCCTTTAATTCTTACGTCTCTTTGTTCCCTGATCCGGTTACAATTTATTTACATAAAATAAATAAACATAGATCCGGACTAGTCTATTACATTGATCAAATCAAACAAATCCTAGTCTACTCGTGGATTTTCTAACGAAGCAAAACAAATCGAAGCTAATCAATTAAACCCACAATTTATATGAATGCATAAATAAACACATTAAAATCCATGACAATTGGATCAAAATGTATCTAAGCGATTCTACTATCCAATTTCAAATTTAATGTCCACGAATTAAATTACAATTTAAAAAATTGAGTCTAAAAGCTGGCTCGATGCGATTGTTGGGAAATAGGTTGCATGAGATCTATTCGGGGTGAATATTTAAATACAAATTTAATTCTTATAATTATTACTAAGATGAATTAATCCTATATTAATTCAAATAATAATCCAACAACACATCATGCATATAATAATTCACGTAAAACCTACGCATGCGGAACTCTATGAGTTTACGTGAACGTACCTCTTGGGATGACAAGCGGTGTGGTTGATTAGACTAACAAGAAAGGACTTCCCAAATATTCCCTTACCCTCGCTCGACTATCCGTTGGAAGGATTCTTGTGAACGATTTAACAAAAGGAAAATAAATTATGTTGCACCACCTTTGTGGATTTACTAATTTTTTCCAAGACATGGAATTGTACACTACTCACAATTGTCGTTTTTCAAAAAAAAAAATACAATTTGTCGGCGTTACAAAATATTTGATATTTTATCGTGATATTTTTCCGAAAAACCAATTTTAGGTAATATTACTAGGAATGAAACATTCATCCCCTATTTATAGAGGGTGGTGGACGAAATTTTGGGTAAAAAATAATGTGGGAAAATCTTTTCTTGATCTCCAAGAAATCTTGAATATATCTCTATATATTATTTTCTCCCATAATTATAATATTTCACAAAATCTCACCTACTTTTTTTTTATTATGGATATTTTTGAAATATAGGGGGTACCAAGAATCCAAGATTTGGATCTTCTTGAATTTATGAGATATTCTTGTATTTCAAGAAATACATATCTTCCATAATATCTTTTCAAGAAAATCTTTCTTGACCACTATATTTCAAAATTTTCGAAATCTCTATTATAGATAACCAAGTGGGAGATTTCTTGAATTTAATGAGATAATCTTGTATTCCAAGAATACATATCTTCATTCCATAACAAAATTCAAAGAAAATCTTTTCTCCTTTTTATCTATAAAATTCGAAATTAATAAGGAAAAATTAAGCAATAATATTTATTTTATTTTAATCACCTTTTTTCAGTTATTGGACTATATGTTGGGCTACTCAGGGGGCCTTTAGGAGAATTAAGATTGGACATTCTAATGGACCTTGAATATCTAATATTGAGCCACAATATTATTCGAGCCCATAAATATTATTTAATCCCACTACATAATTAATATTGCACTATCCATCTTAACCCATATTACAGTCAATATGGCTCCCGATCATTATTTCCCGTGTTTAAGATTATCTAGCCCATTAATTAATTCAAGCCACTGAAATAGCTTTCCGTTAATTAATATCTTTTGTCCTTGGTCAAGGAACGGTTCAACATTATTATCCATACCGGAAACTAATTCCACTTGCAAGATTTGGTATGATAAAGCTTATGAACCTCAAGGGAACCGTCGAACAAGCGTACTTGCACACGATTCTTCGTATTAAATCTTAGCAATCACATGTGACTAATAATATTGCCCAAGAAAAAAAATATTGAATCTCGTTGATTCGCTACCCATGATAAGTCAAAACAATAGTTACCAATCCCACGTGATCCTATTTAAGGGACGAAGATTAAGAAATATCGAACCACTGAGGTCTAATTCTTCCTTGTTGGATTTCAAGAATTTGTCCTCTGCAGGTCCTATTGATTGCATCGATCATGCACTAGTGTAATCTCTTGGTCAAAACAAAGCCAATCTGAGCCTTACACTTCAACCTTTCACGATGGGTTGTTCATTTCCATCTAGGTCGTGAATGGCATACTTTTTGGTAAAAGGGGCTTTTTAATTTAATCTTTGGGGATCGGTATCACTAAATTAACTACAATGTAACACGTCGACTTATTTGAACAGTTATGAAGTAAAATATATGTAACATTCGATAATATTTAAAGCATCGTTGATAAACAATTTATTTCAAATAAATAAGTCCGAAATTGATTTTGATTATACAAAAGTAAAAGCATACTTTCTAGTATAATCCCAACAATTCAACCCATAAAAATTTATTAATCCACTACATAATTAATATTGCACTATCCATCTTAACCCATATTACGGTCAATATGGCTCACGATTATTATTTTTCGTGTTTAAGATTATCTAGCCCATTAATTAATTCATTATATTTGAAATAGCTTTCCATTAATTAATATCTTTTATCCTTGGTAAACGAATGGTTCAACATTATTATCTATTACAGGAAACTAGTTCCTTGCAAGATTTGATATGATAAAACTTATGAACCTCCCGAGGGGCAAATCGAACAAAGCGTGCTTGCACAATTCTCCGTATTAAATCTTAGCAATGCATGTGACCAATAATATTGCCCAAGATATAAAGTATTGAATCTCGTTGATTCTCTACCCGTAATAAGTCAAAGCAATAATTACTAACCACACGCGATCCTATTTTAGGGGCGAAGATTAAGAAATAACGAAAACACCGAGGTCTAATTCTTCCTAGTTGATTCGAAGAATTTGTCCTTCATGGGGTCCTATTCGGTGCACTAAACATGCACTAGTGTAATCTCTTGGTCAAGACAAGCCAATCGAGCCTTACACTTCAACCTTTCACGATGGATTGTTCATTTCCATCTAGGTACGTGAATGGTGTGTACTTTTGGTTACAAGGATCGCATTAATTTAATCTTACGTGATCGGTATCACTAAATTAACTACAATGTAACACATACTATTTATTGAACAGTTATCTTTGTAAATATATGTAACATTAGACGATATTTAAAGCATTAGTGATAAACAATTTATTTCAGTAAATAAGACCAAAATTGATTTGATTATACAAAGTAAAAGCATACTTTCAGTATAATCCTAACAATCTCCCACTTATACTCAAAGTCTTCTTTTAAGTATACTCAACATGTCTCGTGTAGTTCTAATACATGACATATAATGTCACCTACAACGAACCTAATAATGTCTACAACTTATACTCAAAGTAGATTGTTAACTGGTTTGACACCCATTCCTTCCACATGTCTCGAATGTATTACGAGGAGACCCTTTGTGAATTGATCTCGCTAGGTTGTCTTCCGACAGCGATCTTTGTCACCTCTATATCTCCTCTCTTAACGATTTCTAAGTATAAGACCATATTTCCTTTCAATGTGTTTTCGGCCTTGTGGGCTCTTGGTTTCCTTAATTTATTCTCTCGGCATTGTCACAATAAATAGTGATTGTGCTAGTCAAATTAGGAACTACATCCAAGTCCACTAGGAAGTTCTTGAAGCAAGCTAACTTCTTTTCATTTGCCTGTAAGCTTGACTACATATTAAGCTTCCATGGTAGAATCTGATGCATTTACGCTTAACGCTTCTCCATGTCATGGCTCCTCCCCATGCAAAACACACTCTGGGAGGTAGATTTTCCGGAATCTAAGTCGATTAGAAATCCGAAGTCCGTTGTGGGGATGGGGATTAGACTATCTTCGATAAACCAACATTCTATCTCGAGTTCTTTTAGGATACTTGAGAATGTTTTTTTAAGCGCGAATCAATGTTCTTTCCACGGGTTACTTTGATATCTTTGCCACCATGCCAACGATAAAGCGGATATCCGGTCTCGTGCACAACATTGCATACATAAGGCTTGAAAAGAAGCATAAGGAATGCCTTTCATGTCATCTATCTCCTTTTGTGTCTTAGGGCACATTTCTTGGATAGATGGATTCCATGCACGAAAGGTACAAAACCTTTCTTGGAATCTCAGATCTTTGAATCGTTTCAAGGCAAAGTGTCTATGTATGAAGCTTGCGATAAGCCTATCATCCTTTTCTTGCGATCTCGGTGATCTTGATCCCAAGGATGTGCGGCTTCCCCTAAGTCCTTCATATCAAAGCTGTTTTTGAAAGCCATGCCCTTCGTCGATAACACCTTTACATCGTTCGATGAGTAGAATGTAAATCTACGATAGTACTAAGAATACCAATGCGATTCCGAAACACGCTTTTTGTACACACAACTTTTTGAACTCATTTTGATCAAACCCATAAGACTTTATAACATGATCAAAAGCAGTGGTTCCAACTCTCTGGATCTTTGTTTGAGTCCGTAAATGGACTTCATGAGCTTACAAACTAGGTATTCTTGGCCCTTTCAATGAAGCCTTGGGTTTGTTGCATATAGATTTCTTCATCAAGACTTAGTTAAGGAAAGCATCTTGACATCCATTTGCTGATTTCAAAATCGAGATCTTTGACAATTTCACAAGAGAATTCGGATGGACTTGAGCATTCTTCTGGTGAAAAAAGTTTCCTCATAGTCGATCCCTTCTTTTCGAGTATAACCTTTCGCACAAAGCCTTACCTTGAAGGTTTGCACCTTCCCGTCCCAGGTCCTCTTTTTCTCTTGTATACCCACTTGCAACCAATGAGTTTGACCCCATTAAGTGGTTGATTAGTTCCCACTCTGTTATGATCCATAGAACCCATTTCGGCTTTTCATTGCTTTTTTGCCAAGAAACCGCATCCTTGTCTTGGATTGCCTCATCATATGTCCATGTTGGGATTATCTTGAAAAATATGCTTTTTACTTTGTATAATCTAAAACCTATTTTCGGAACTTATTCTTGAAATAAATTGTTTATCATCGATGCTTTAAATATGATTGAATGTTACATATATTTCTTTGCATAATTGTTCAATAATTTGTCGTGTTACATTGTAGTTAATTTAGTGATACCGGATCACGAGAAGATTAAATTAACGGTCCTTGTAACTAAAAAGTACGCCATTCACGACCTAGATGAAATGAACAACCCATCGCGAAAGGTTAAGGTGTAAGGCTCGGATTGGTTTGTCTTGACCAGAGATTACACTAGTGCATGATGATCTAATTGAATAGGACCTCTGAGGAGGATAAATTCTTGAGCGAACAAGAGAATTAGACCTCGGTGGTTCGTTGTTTCTTAACCTTCGTCCTTAAATAGGATCACGTGGGATTGGTAACTATTGCTTTGACTTATCATGGGTAGCGAATCAAAGAGATTCAATACTTTTTTATCTTGGGCAATATTATTGGTCACGTGTGATTGCTAAGATTTAATCTGAAGAATCGTTGTGCAAAAATGCAGCTTGTTTGATTTGCCCCCCTTGGGAGGTTCATAAGCTTTATCATACCAAATCTTGCAAGTGGAATTAGTTTAGGTATGGATAATAATGTTGAACCGTTCTCGACCAAGGATAAAAGATGTTAATTAATGGAAAGCTATTTCGGTGGCTTGAATTAATTAATGGGCTAGATAATCTTAAACACGGGAAATAATGATCGGGAGCCATATTGATTTGTAATATGGGTTAAGATGGATAGTGCAATATTAATTATGTAGTGGGATTAATTAATATTTATGGGCTTGAATTATATTGTGGCTCAATATTAGATATTCAAGGTCCATTAGAAGGTCAATCTTAATTCTCCTAAAGGCCCCCGAGTAGCCCAACATATAGCTCAATAAGCGAAAAAAAGGTGATTAAAATAAAATAAATATTGTTGCTTATTTTTCCTAATATTTTCGAAATTTATGGATAAAAGAGGGAGAAAGATTTTCTTTTAATTTTATTATGGAATGAAGATATGTATTCTTGGAATACAAGATTATCTCATTAAATTCAAGAAATCTCCCACTTGGTTATTCATGAGGATATTTCGAAATTTTTGAATATAATGGGCAAGAAAGATTTTCTTGATTTTCTTGAAAAGATATTATGGAAGATATGTATTGAAATACAAGAATATCTCATAAATTCAAGAAGATCCAAATCTTGGAATCTTGCACATCATTATTTTCAAAAATTCCATAATATTGAGGAGGTGGGATTTTTGTGGAATATTTTAATTATGGGAAAAAAAATATAGGAGATATATTCAAGATTTCTTGGTGATCAAGAAAAGTCTTTTCCCACATTGGTTTTCTCTTTGAAAAAATCGACCACCTCTCACCTATAAATAGGGATGATTGTTTCATTCCCAAGTACAATTCCATGTCTTTGGAAAAATTAGCAAATCCACGAAAGTGGTGCAACAAAAGTATATTTTTTCCTTTTGTTAATTGTTAGTATCCTTCCTTGGGATTGTCGAGCAAGGGCTAAGGGAATACTTGGGAAGTCCTTTTGGTTAGTCCGTCCAACCAAGAATTCCTTTGCCATCAGGAGGAATGCGTTCACGTAAACACAGTAGATTCCGCGTCGTAGGTTTTCGTAGCTTATTATATGCATGATATGTTGTTGTAATTATTATTTGAATTAATATAGGATTAATTCATGCTAGTAATAATTAAAAGAATTAAATTTGTATTTAAATATTCACCCGAATAGATGTGCAACCGATTTCCCAACAAGCCGTATCGAGCCCACGGTATCAGACTCTGAATTTTTTAAATTGTAATTTAATTCGTGGACATTAAATTTGAAATTGGATATTAGAACTATTAGATGTTTTTCTTTGGTATCCAATTGTCATGGATTTTAATGTGTTTATTTATGCATGCATATAAATTGTGGTTTTAATTGATTCGTTCGGATTTGTTTTTCCTCGTGAGAAAATCCACGAGTAGACTAGGATTTGTTTGATTTGATCAATGTAATAGACTAGTCTGAATCTAGGTTCATTTATTTTTTGTAAATAAATTATGTAGGATCGGGAACAAAGAGATGAAGAATTAAAGGACAAAATCGAGCCAAGGCAAGGCGATGAGGCGCATACCGCACGCGACGGCGCAGAAGTAGGCAGACCGGGTAGGCAGCCTTAGGAGTATGGTACAAGACGCTTAGCAAGCACTTGACGTCATACATCGCATCGGGCCCAGCCATGGAATGACGCGGCACTCCTTGAGGACGCCATTCCGAGGTCGCGGCGAGGCGGGGCAGTGAGCTTGCGCGTCTTCCTGTATGGATGCACGTCGCCTCTTGGCCGAGAGCCAGCCTTTGTCGGCGGTCTTAGGGTGTCTTAGAGGCACTACGGCGGGCATCTTTCTTGGGGTGGTCCGAGGCTGCTGAAATTTGGTCTAAACAGTGGCGGCCGGGATCTTGGCGTGCATCCCGACTGCGAGCTGCTTGGCGTGGCATTTCGAGACGAAGTATTTTTCGAGACGATCGAGTGGGAGAAATTCGAGACGTGTTTCTTCAAGATCAAGCCAAGAAAAATCAAACCATGACAATTGGATAATTTGTGCCCAATATGTTTATTTTCTGTTTTGCTTGATTTATTTGTGCTATCTTATGCTTTATTTAATTTGTTTAAATGTGTTTGCATGAGGGTTGCCAAATGGAAAAATCTCATCTTCAAAATTACTAAGTATGTTTAAATAATTAATTGACAATTTTATTCCGGATAATAAAATTGAATTAATTTTGACCTCCATGATTTATTCATTTGTGAATTCTTTTGGAGAAATTCCCCCCACGGGACGGTCAAAAGATAGCTTTCACATGAATGAATTCCAAACGGATGATTGTGGGTTATTACTAGTGGCGACGATGACCCTCCCCACGAGGCTCGATCAAAGCAAAATAGTAATCCCCGAAGTCCCTGTCAATTTTATATTGGTCAAGTGGGAGCCAACTATTAATCTGGATATTAAAGGTTTGTAACTGTTCTTGTTTGTAACCTGCTTGAATGTGTTTAAATAATGACCCACCCCACGTGACTTATTTAAAATTTTGTTTTTGAGATGTTGGTCGATGCATGTTCATATTTTTTTTGAGATTTTAATATGATGCATGGATCGAACCTTGTGATATATTTGTGCTTATGCATGTTATTATTTAGGAGTTCATCATGTCGCAACCTTTTAATCCATCTGCTCAATATACTAAAAACAATTTGCTCACTTTGGAGAAAAATTTTGTTGATTGGAATCGAAAACTCACTATTGTCCTCTTTGCACAAAGCCATGGCGGGTTTCGACCACACCTAAAATGGGATAAACCATCGATGAGTCCACTAAAAAAGCGGTTAAGAAAGAGTCTTTGATTGGGACCGGTCTAACGAAATGGCAAAGTGTACCATCTTGACTTTATGTCGGATGTGTTGCAACATCAACACCAAAAGCGTTGAGAATGGAAATCATGACTAGTCTTAAAGTGATGTTTCAACATCGTAACCGTGTGGCTCGTCGGATCACCATGAGGGACTTGCTCTTTATGAAAATGGTGGAGGGAGCGCGTAAGGTAAAGCACGTTCTCCGGAATGATGGCTTCACCTTAATAAACTTGAGGTACTTGGCGGCTGAATACGATATCGAGACCCAAATCGATTTCGTGCTCCATTCTCTACCGAAAAGCTTTGAGCGATTCGGGTTGAACTACGGATGAATAATCGAAGTTCTCGATGCGATCTGTTGCAAGCTTTAGTCTCGGCGGAAGGCGATATTAAAGGCGAAAAAGCCCGAGCCTTGGTGGCAAACGGACCTCTTCTTCTTCTAGACCAAGGGTGGTAAGAACGAAGAAAAGGGAACAAAGGCAGCAAGCAAGTGAACTCAAGTGTTGCCAATGGCAAAGGTAAGGTGAAGAAAGGTGGTGGAGTGAACAAGCCAACCTAAGTGGAAGTGCTTCAAGCTGCGGTGAGAAAGGACATTGGAGGTCAGCCTCTTCCGGACCAAAAGGATGGAAAGAAAGGTAATTCTCATTACTAGTTGTTTGAAACTTGTTTAGCGGGGTATGCCTCCCATTTTGGTGGGTAGTGGATACGGGATCCACTAATCATGTTTGTTTCACATTCAGGGGTTCAAGTGACCCGGACAACTTAGTGGGAGTGAGGTCCTCATCACAATGGGGAGATCTACGAGAGTGGCGGTGAAGCGATGGGAAAAGTGCACCCGTCTTTTGAAGAGCGAGTTTTAATTTTGAGATATTCTTTACGCTCCGGAATTTTAGAAAGAATTTGTTTTCGGTTTCTAAATTTTTTATGATGGATATTCGGTTACTTTTTAATAAAGTTGTTACCATTTTTCTTTTGATAAATTTATACGTCATGGAACGTTGTTGAATGATCTCTATACAATCTTTATTCACACCACTCACGAAATGTATCCTATAACACATCAAGCTTTTAGAAAAGAAAACGTTCATCGGCGTGAGCGAGACACTTCTTTGGCATCTATGATTGGGTCATATAAATCGAAAAGAGGATCCAAAGGTTGGTGAAAAGGCGGTTCACCGGAGTTTCTCCAAGTTGAAGCGAATTCCAACCGCGAATCATGTTTGGAGGGTAAAATGACCAAGAGGGCATTTGGAGCCAAGGGAATAGGGCCAAAGAAGTGTTAGAGATCGTTCACGGATGTATGTGGTCAAATGTCAATCAAAGCAAAGAGGAGGTTATGAGTAATTTTATTGATGATTACTCGAAATGCATTTACATTTTCCATATGAAGCATAAATCGAGACCTTTGAGAAATTCTAAGAATTTAAGGCTCAAACAGAGAATCATAGGGAAAAAACGTATCAAGTCTCTACGATCGATCGTGGGAGGCGAATACCTCGGCGATGAGATTTTGAACCACTTATCGATGAAGGGATTGTATCGACTCATCGCACTTTAACCCCTCAACAAAATGGGGTTGCGAGAGCGAAGAAACATAATTCTTTTGGAAATGGTTAGATCAATGATGAGTTATCTTGGTCTTCCCGAGTCGTTCTGGGGTCATGCCTTGGAAACAAATGACTTACATTACGAACTTGGTGCTATCCAAATCGGTTCCCCAAAACTCCAAAAAAGAATTGTGAACGGGCCAAGCCTAAGTATGATACACATGAGAATTTGGGGGTGTCCGCCACGTGTTGGACAAGGAAACGATGAAGTTGGATCCTCGATCAAAATTAAAATTTGTTTGTAGGATACCGAGGAACAAAAGGGTGTATGTTCTATAGTCCCAAAGATCAAAAGGTGGTCATCGGCCCACTTTAGATTTTTGGAAGAAGACTATATGAACCAAAGAAAACCCAGTGAGATTACCTTAAATGAGCTTAGAGGGCAAACCTCGGTGCATTGTACTAGATGATATACCAAACGATACGCTTTCTGGCAACCCAGAGCATTCGTAGTGGGAGGGTTGTTAGGCGACCGAGAGATTCATGGGAATAGGAGAGTCCTCGGACTTGATTCTCGGACAAGACGAATCGGACCCATGGACATATGACGAGGCACTCCAAGAAAAGGATCTGATTCTTGGCAAACAACAATGAAAGCCGAAATGGGTTCTATGTTTCATAATAGAGTGTGGGAGCTAATGAACCACTTAATGGGGTCAAACCCATTGGATGTAAGTGGGTATATAAGAGGAAAAGAGGACCGGACGGGAAGGTTGAAACCTTTAAAGTAAGGCCCCAGTGGCGAAAAGTTACACTTTCGGAAAGATGGGATCAATTATGAGGAAACTTTTTTTGCCGTATATGCTTAAGTCCATCGTATTCTCTTATCGATTCTTTGCACATTTCGACTTTGAAATCAAGCAAACGGATGTCAAGATGACTTTTCATAAAGGAAGTCTTGATGAAGAGATCTATATGCAACAACCCCAAGGTTTCATTGAAACGGGCCAAGAACACCTAGTTTAGAAGCTCAAGAGGTCCATTTACGGACTCAAATAAAAGCATCCGTCGAGCTTGGAACCAATGTTTTGATCATGTTAAAAAGTCTTATGAGTTTGATCAAAAGCGAGTTTGAAAGTTTGTGTGTATAAAAAGCGTGTCGGAATCGCATTGGTATTCTTAGTACTATCGTAGATGACATTCTAATCGCCGAGAGCGATGTGAAGGTGTTATCGGACGTAAAGGGCATGACTTTCAAAAACGGTTTGATATGAAAGACTTAGGGAAAGCTGGACACATCTTGGGATCAAGATCACTTTCGAGATCGCAAGAAAAAGGATGATCGGAGTTATCGCAAGTTTCATACATAGACATCATCTTGAAACGCTTCAAAGATGCAAGATTCAAGAAAGGATTAAGACCTTTCGGACTTGGAATCCATCTATCCAAGAAAATGTCCCCTAAGAAAAAGGAGATAGATGACATGAAAGGCATTCCTTGTGCTTCGAACAGCCGGAAACCTTATGTATGCAATAATGCAGTATGCGAGACCAGGATATCTGCTTTGCCATAGGCATGGTAGCAAGATATCAAAAGTAACCCAGGAAAGCGCATTCTGACGGTTAAAAACATTCGTGTTGTCCGAAAAAGAACTCGAGATAGAATGTTGATTTATCGATCGATACTCTCCAAATGGCTGCCGCCTCGGTTAGTGTGTTTCCATTTGGGAAGTGTAGCCATCAAATGGACGAGTGTGAAGCGAAATGCATCAACGACTCAACCATGGAAGTCGGGTAAAAGTAGAACTTGTGAAGCGTTGAAAGAACCGATTGGGCTCTAGATCTTCTTAGTGAACTTGGATGGTGTTCTGAATTTGTCTAGCAATATCTGCTAGGGGCAGTTGCAAATTCAAGAGAACCAAGAGTCCACGAGTCAAACAAGCACACTAAAGGAAAGACATCTTATACGAGAAATCGTTAAGAGATGAGATATAGATGTGACAAAGATAGCGTCTGAGGACAGTCTAGCAGATCCATTCACAAAGAGTCTGCCTCTGAATACATTCAAGAGACATGTGGGTGGAATGGGTGTCAAGACCATTGTCAATCTGCTTTGAGTATAAGTGGGAGAAATTATTAGGTTCGTGTAGGTGACATTAGATGTCACGGACTACGCGAGACATGTTGTAGTATACTTAAAAGCAGACTTTGAGTATAAGTGGGAGATTGTTGGGATTATACTGAAAAGTATGCTTTTTACTTTGTATAATCGAAACTGAATTTTCAGACTTATTTACTGAAATAAATTGTTTATCACTAATGCTTTAAATATGATTGAATGTTACATATATTTACTGCATAACTATTCAATAATTCGTAAATTTAGTGATACCAGATCACAGAAGATTAAATTAACAGTCCCTTGTAACTAAAAGTACGTCATTCACGACCTAGATGGAAATGAACAACCCATCGCGAAAGGTTGAGGTGTAAGGGCTCGATTGGTTTGTCTTGACCAAGAGATTACACTAGTGCATGGTGATGCAATGAATATGACCTCTGATGAGGATAAATTCTTGAGCCCGAACAAGGGAGAATTAGACCTCAGTGGTTCGTTATTTCTTAACCTTCGTCCCTTAAATAGGATCATGTGGGATTGGTAACTATTGCTTTGACTTATCATGGGTAGCGAATCAAAGAGATTCAATACTTTTTATCTTGGGCAATATTATTGGTCACATGTGATTGCTAAGATTTAATAAGAAAGAATTGCAAAACGCTTTTGTTTGATTTGCCCCCTTGGGAGGTTCATAAGCTTTATCATACCAAATCTTGCAAGTGGAATTAGTTTTTTGTATGGATAATAATGTTGAACCGTTCCTCGACCAAGGATAAAAGATGTTAATTAATGGAAAGCTATTTCAATTGGCTTGAATTAATTATTGGGCTAGATAATCTTAAACACGGAAATAATGGTAGGGAGCCATATTGACTGTAATATGGGTTAAGATGGATAGTGCAATATTAATTATGTAGTGGGATTAATTAATATTTATGGGCTTGAATTATATTGTGGCTCAATATTAGATATTCAAGGTCCATTAGAAGGTCCAATCTTAATTCTCCCAAAGGCCCCCTGAGTAGCCCAACATATAGCCCAATAACTGAAAAAAGTGATTAAAATAAAATAAATATTGTTGCTTATTTTTCCTAATATTTTTGAAAATTATGGATAAAAGAGGGAGAAAGATTTTCTTTGAATTTTGTTATGGAATGAAGATATGTATTCTTGGAATACAAGATTATCTCATTAAATTCAAGAAATCTCCCACTTGGTTATTCGTGAGGATATTTCGAAATTTTTGAATATAATGGGCAAGAAAGATTTTCTTGATTTTTTGAAAAGATATTATGGAAGATATGTATTGAAATACAAGAATATCTCATAAATTCAAGAAGATCCAAATCTTGGAATCTTGCACATCATTATTTTCGAAAATTCCATAATATTGAGGAGGTGAGATTTTTGTGGAATATTTTAATTATGAGAAAAAGAATATAGGAGATATATTCAAGATTTCTTGGTGATCAAGAAAAGTCTTTTCCCACATTGGTTTTCTACTGAAAAAATTGACACCTCTCACCTATAAATAGGGGATGATTGTTTCATTCTCAAGTACAATTCCATGTGCTGGAAAAATTAGCAAATCCACGAAAGTGGTGCAACAAAGTTTATTTTTTTCCTTTTGTTAATTGTCATGCGAGTATCCTTCCACGGATTATCGACTCGAGCAAGGGCTAAGGGAATACTTGGGAAGTCCTTTTGGTTAGTCCGCCCAACCGAATTCTTTCGCCATCCGGAGATAGAATACGTTCACGTAAACCCGTAGATTCCATGCGTAGGTTTTCGTGGCTTATTATATGCATGATATGTTGTTTCAATTATTATTTGAATTAATATAGGATTAATTCATGCTAGTAATAATTAAAGAATTAAATTTGTATTTAAATATTCACCCTAGAATAGATCTCAGGCAACCAATTTCCCACAAATCCATGGGTCCGATTCGCTTTGTCCGGAATCAAGTCCCGAGGACTCTCCTATCCCTATGAAATCTGGGCTGTCTCACAACCCTCCCACTACGACACGAGGTTCGGTTGTGAAAGTGTGTCGTCGGGTATGTCATCTTATGCAGTTGGAAATGAGGTTAGCCCCTTAGCTCATTTAAGGTAATCTCACCGGTCTTCTTTTCGTTCATATAGTCTTCTTCCAAAAATTTAAAGTGGGTGCTTATTACCACATTTTGATCTTAGGACCATAGAACATACACCCTTTTTGTTCCTCGGGGTATCCTATAAACAACCTTAATTTCGATCGAGATCAATTTTAAAACTTCCTTTGTCCAACACGAGGCCGGACTCCCCCAAATTCTCATGTGTCTCAAACTGGGCTTGTACCCGGTCCACAATTCTTTGGGAGTTTTGGGAATCGATTTGGATGGCACCAAGTTCAGAATGTAAGCCGCTGTTTCCAAGGCATGACCCCAAAACAACTTGGGTAGATCCGCATAACTCATCATTGATCTAACCATTTCTAAAAGATTTATGTTTCTTCGCTCTTCGCAACCCCATTTTGTTGAGGGTTTAAGATGCGATTAATTTTGGGATACAATCCCTTCATCGACAAGTAGTTCAAAACTCATCGGCCGAGGAGGTACTTTCGCCTCCACGATCGGATCGTAGAGACTTGACACGTTTTTCCCTATGATTCTCTGCTTGAGCCTTAAATTCTTTGAATTTGTCAAAGGTCTCAAATTTATGCTTCATAAGGAAAATATAACCGTACCTTGAGTAGTCATCAATAAAAGTGACGAAATACTCATAACCTCCTCTTGATTTTATTGACATTGGACCACATACGTCTGTGTGAACGATTTCTAACACTTCTTTGGCTCTAATCCCCTTGGCTCCGAATGCCCTCTTGGTCATTTTACCCTCCAAACATGATTCGCAGGTTGAAATTGGTTCAACTTGGAGAAACTCCAGTGGACCGTCTTTCACCAACCTTTGGATCCTCTTTGGATTAATATGTCCCAATCTTAGATGCCATAGAAGTGTCTCGTTTACGTCTGATGAACGTTTTCTTTTATCGAAAACAGTTGATGTGTTATAGGATGCATTTCGTGAGTGGTGTGCACAGTTAATTGTATAGAGACTATTCGACAACGTTCCATGACAGATAAATTTATCATAAAGAGAAATGGTAACAACTTTATCAAAAGTAACAGAATATCCATCAAGGTAAAGTTTAGAAACCGAAATTAAATTCTTTCTAAAATTTAACGTAAAGAACATCTCTTAAAAAGTAAAACTACGTCTTGAAAAAGCGGGTGCACTTCTCCCACTACTTCAAATTTTGCCACTCGTGAACATCGCCCGGTGTGATGAGGATCTCACTCCCCACTAAGTTCCGGGTTAAATTTTGAACCCGTAAACAAACATGATCGGTGGATCCGTATCAACTACCCAACGAATGAGAAGTATCGCCGCTAAACAAGTTTCAACAACTAGTGCGTGAAAATTACCTTTCTTTCAGGCCCTTTTGGGGTTGGAACAGCAAACCTCCATTGTCCTTACCCTTTGTTGAAGCACTTCCTCTTTGGATTTTCCTTGACACCACAAGCATTCCTCATCTTACCATTGCCCTTCTTGTGATTGAGTTTTATTGCTTATGGCTTTTGGTTCTTCTTCTTCTTCTTGCCTACCCTTGGCCTAGAAGATGAAGATGGACCACTTGTCGATTCAAAGCTTGAGTTTGGTGCCCCATCAACATCTCTGCTTGAGACCAAAGCTTGCAACAAATCAATTAGCGAGGCCAAAATGCTCAAAAACTTTTGGGCAAGAGAGAGTGAAGTATCAAATTCATCCGAAGTCTCCAGATTATAATCTGACTCGAGAACCTCAAGTTTGTTCGGATGGGCCATCAATTTTGAGGGCGTAATCCTTTCTGGGTTTGCCCTCCACCATTTTAAAGAGCGACATCTCTGTAAGGTGATCGACGAGTCCGCATTTTTGACTCGTCGGTTGCTCATCGATTTTGGTGTGTCAAGAATCCACTTGTGCTTTTTGTGCGATTAGGACAATTATAATTTTTCGTTTCAATCAATATAGTTTCCATACTTATTCTATTGACTTTAAGTATAATAGCGATTGGATTAAAAGGTTACGACATCTTCAAATCGAAATAAATAACTATATGCATAAGCACAAATATATCACAAGGTTCGATCGGATGCATCATATTAAAATCTCAAAAAAAATATGAATATGCTTTAGACAACATCTCAAGCAGTTTAAATAAGCCCGTGGGGTGGGTCATTATTTAAACGCATTCAAACGAGTTACAAACAAAATAGTTACAAACCTTTAATATCAGATTAATAGTTGGCTCAAAAGACCAATATAAAATTGCGGGGACTTGGGAAGTATATGCATATCAATTTTATACTTAAGTAATAACCATGATTAAATCTGAAATTATTATTTCGCTTTGAAGCGAGCCTCGTGGGGAGGGTCATCGTCGCCACTAGTAATAATCCACAATCATCCATTTGGAATTTATTCATGTGAAAACTATCTTTTTGACCATCCCAGGGGGAATTTCTCCAAAAGAATTCACAAATAAATAAATCATGGAGGTCGAAAATTAATTCAATTTTATTATCCATAAAATTGTCAATTAATTGTTTAAGCATACATAGTAGTTTTTGAAAGTGAGATTTTTTTCAAAATGTTTTTTCGGGCATCACAAATTTAAACACAATTTAAATAAGCATAAAATAATGCATAAACATCAAGACAAAAAATTAAACATATTGGGCACATATATCCAATTGTCAAGGTTAATTTTTGTCATGTCTTGATCTCGAGAAATTGTCTTCTTTGCCTTCATCGTTCATCCAAATTATTATTTCGATGTTATTATGGCTCCGGTTATTATGATCTCGAAAGCAGTCTTATAGCTCTGGTTATTATTTCCGTGTTTAAGATTATACAGCCGTTAATTAATTCAAACCCGCCTAACTTTCCATTAATTAATATCTTTTTGTAAAGAACAATTCAACATTATTATCCATGGAAAGGTTTTATAAGATTTGGTATGATAAAACTTATGACGATATATGAAACAAGCGTGCTACCGGGCAATTCTCGTATTAAATCTGGGCAATAAGCATCTGAATAATATTGCCAGATATAAAATATTGAATCTCGTTGATTCTCTGCAGTAATAAGTCGAAAGCAATAAGGACTAACCACCGATCTATTCCGAAGATTTCGATGAACCCTGAGGTCTAACTCGTTAGATTGAAGAATCCTTCCTAATTTATTTAAAAAATAAATAAACCTGCACTAGTGTAATCTCTTACATTGATCAAGACAAACAAATTCTAATCTACTCGTGGATTTTCTCACGAAAAAACTAATTCGAAGCGAAAAAGAATTAAAAACCACAATTTATATCGTGCACAAATAAACACATTAAATTCCATGACAATTGGATGCAAAAAAAGATCTAGCAATTCTACTATCCAATTTCAAATTTAATGAAAGCGAACTAAATTACAATTTAAAAATTGAGCCCAAAACCGAGGCTTTGATACGGTTGTTGGTGAATTATTTTTGCGGCTCTATTGGGGATGAATATTTAAATACAAATTTAATTCTAACAATTATTACTAGCATGAATTAATCCTATATTAATTCAAATAATAATTCAACAACAAATCATGATATAAACAGTTCACATAAATCCTACGCACGCGATTAATTACTCACGGGTTTACATGAACTAACCTCTTGTAAGGGCAATGGTCTCGTCGATAAAAACACACCAAAAAGCCTTCCCAAGTATTCCTAGTCCTTGCTCGTCAATCAAATTGGAAGGAAAATTTCGCGAACAATTAACAAAAGGGAAAATAAAATTTGTTGCACCACCTTTTGTGGATTTACTAATTTTTCAAAAGACATGGAATTGTACTTGGGGATGAAGAAATCATCCCTATTTATAGATAGGTGGTGGCCGATTTTTTTTGTCATGGAATAGGGAGGAAAAAAACTTCGATGATCTCAAGAAATCTTGAATATATCTCCTATATTCTTTTCTCCATAATTAAAATATTCCATAAAATCCCACCTTATCTTGTTATGGTTATTTTGAAAAAATAAGGATAAAGATTCCAAGATTTGGATCTTCTTGAATTTATGAGATATACGTATTGCAAGAATACATATCTTCCATAATATTTTTTCAAGAAAATCAAGAAAATCTTTCTTTCCCCTTATTCTTTCAAAATTTTCGAAAATAACATATAAATAACCAAGTGGGAGATTTCTTGAATTTAATGAGATAATCTTGTATTTCAAGAATACATATCTTCATTCCAAAACAAAATTCAAAGAAAATATTTTCTCCTTTTTATTTATATTTTTGTAAATTAATGAGGAAAAAATAGCAACAAAATTTATTTTATTTTTAAACACCTTTTTAGGTTATTGGACTTTATGTTGGGAAATTTCTTGAGGGGCCTTTAGGAGAATTAAGATTTGACCTTTCAATGGATCTTGAATTATCAATATTGAGCCACAATATTATTCAAGCCCATAAATATTAATTAATTCCACTACATAATTAATATTGCACTATACATCTTAACCCATATTACAATCAATATGGCTCCTGTTATTATTTCCGTGTTTAAGATTATCTAGCCCATTAATTAATTCAAGCCTTTGAAATAGCTTTCCATTAATTAATATCTTTTATCCTTAGTAAAGAAAGCGGTTCAACATTATTATCCATACCTAAACTAGTTCCACTTATAAGATTTGGTATGATAAAACTTATGAACCTCCCAAGGGGCAAATCGAACAAAGCGATTTTTGCACACGATTCTCTCAGATTAAATCTTAGCAATCGTGATATGACCAATAATATTGCCCAAGATATAAAGTATTGAATTTCGTTGATTCTCTACCCGTAATAAGTCAAAGCAATAATTACTAACCACACGCGATCCTATTTAAGGGACGAAGATTAAGAAATAACGAACCACTGAGGTCTAATTCTTCCTAGTTTGATTCTCAAGAATTTGTCCTCCCTTTAGGTCCTATTCAAATTGCACTAAACATGCACTAGTGTAATCTCTTGGTCAAGACAAGTCAAATTCGATATTTTTACACTTCAACCTTTCACGATGGATTGTTCATTTCCATCTAGGTCGTGAATGGTGTACTTTTTGTTACAAGGGATCGTTAATTTAATCTTCGTGATCCGGTATCACTAAATTAACTACAATGTAACACATACTATTTATTGAACAGTTATGCAGTAAATATATGTAACATTCGATGATATTTAAAGCATCAGTGATAAACAATTTATTTCAGCAAATAAGACCGAAATTCAGTTTGATTATACAAAGTAAAAACATACTTTCCAGTATAATCCCAACAAAGAAAGCACTGCATAATAAGTGGGTTTACAGAATAAAAGAGGAGGCTGATGGAAGCAAACGCTACAAGACAAGATTGATTGTGAAGGGGTTTCAGCAGAAACATGGTATTGACTATACTGATATTTTTACTCCAGTGGTGAAGCTAACTACCATTCGATTAGTTCTGAGTCTGGTGGCTGCAGAAAATTTGGTGTTAGAACAGATGGACGTGAAAACCACCTTTCTTCATGGTGATTTAGATGAGGACATCTACATGAAGCAATCAGAGGGATACTTGTCTAAGGGGAATAGTGAGCTAGTTTGCAAATTGAAGAAGAGCTTGTATGGTCTGAAACAAGCTCCATTACAGTGGTACAAGAAGTTTGATGGGTTCATGCACGAGATTGAGATCAATAGGTGTGAGGTTGACCATTGTTGTTACTTCAAGAGGTATGATGATGGTTATATCATTTTGCTATTATATGTTGATGACATGTTGATAGCGAGGCTCTCAGTCTTTCGGGAGGTGAGCAAATTGAAGGAAAAATTGTCTGAAAGGTTTGCTATGAAGGACCTTGGAGAGGTCAAGCAAATCTTAGGAATGCGAATCGATCGTGATAAGGTGGCAGGAAAGTTGTATCTTTCACAGATTGAATACATAAAGAAAGTCTTGGGAAGATTTAGTATGGAAGATGCAAAGCCAGTTCGGCCTTAGATACTTGAGAGGTACTACAGAACAAGCTTTGTGCTTTGAGGGCAAAAGCGTTGGGTTGACAGGATATGTTGATGCAGACTTGACATCAAATGATCTTGACAAAAGGAGGAGTACTACAGGGTATGTGTTTACTTTTGGTGGTACAACAATCTCTTGGGCTTCTAAGTTTGCAAAAAGATCATAGCTCAAGCTCAAAAAATTTGTAGAAAATATACATAATTGGCAGTACCAATAACAATTCAAAACCAATTTATTAATATGGAGGAGACAAATCTCTTGGTTCGATAATGATTGTTACAACTTTTGAATTTAGTAAAGAAATGGTTTGTTCTGCGTAGAATGAACGTTTCGTGTTGAATTTGTTTGGATTTTGATGGGGAGCAAAAAGATAGTATTACGTATATAGTGACAATCAGTGCTATTCACTTGGCAAAAATTTTTTTGACCTTTCAACTCGAGGGGCAAAGCACATCGAAGTTGAGGTATCATTATAAATTACCTCAAGATTATTTGAGAACAAGATCTTCTGAAACTTATGAAGATGGGAAGTGAGAATCCTGTGGTGGTTTGACGACATGTTGACTAAGGTTGTGACCTTAAAGAAGTTGAAGTTATCAATGACTTCAATGGTCTTGGCCTTTGGAAATCGAGCATAAGGTATACTCTCTACTACGATCAATAGATGCTCAAAGAGAAACCGTTGGAAGCTAGAGGAGAGACATTGATTTATGGTCTCGGTGGGGAGATTGGGATTGTTGGAGCTGAGCGTGAGAGCATGGGAATCGATTGCACCGGAGACTTCGACCCGCCACTTTTCGAGGTCGATTGCACTAAATTCGGTCGAGCACCATTTTTTCAGTTCGACTCCGGTGGGCGCGCCGACAACAAAGACTTTCAATTGTGATAAAAATGTAAACTATCTCGACCAAAGTTTTTTCTCATTTAAAAGCAAAAAAAATTTCAGAGGTCTGGACGTGGGGTTTAGGTTTTCAAACCCAAACATGCCTCTTATATAAATACTTTTTACTCATTGTATTTGCCTCTTGTATTGAAAACACACGAAAATAGTGAATCTCTTCAGTGCTGGCTTGGTAGTGCCCATTTGTTGCGTCAACAACTTGCATCATTATTTGGGGTAACCAAATTGTTTGTCCTTTAATTATGATGTTGAGGTGGAATCTTTGTTCCATTATTTTCTCCTATAATTGCTTGCTTTTAATTCCTAACAGATTTTAGAAAACCTAATGAATTTAGAATATTTACACAATCTATTTTTTTTTTTTTTGTTGGACCAACCCGATCCGATCCAGAGCCTAAAGCTTTAAGTGGTTTCATAGTTTACCAACCCAATGATTAATGATTTAGAGTTTAGATTAAGGGTTCATGGTTCATCTAAATTAAAATTGAATCAAATTGCACAAGCATCACTCAAATAAATTTGATGTGATTAATATTATATTTATATGTAATTAAGCTGACAAAAAAAAAAATGGATTGCAAAAAAATCTATATTTATATGTAATTGCATAACCTCTTAAATATGTTTTTCTAATTAGGAAACTATATTTAATTTTAGATAAAAAAATTAATTCCTTCCAAATTTCATTAAGAATAAAAAATTTAATATAACATATTTATAATTAATTAATTTAAAGCATAAATATACGAATTAATCAATAATTATTAATTATTTAATTGGAGCGAGTATATATATTATAATCTTAATTTATCGTATAAATTTAAAATTCAATAAAATATGAAAACTTACTAGAAAAAAATAACAAAACTCAGCTTTATCGTCCATTTTTTTTTTACAGTTATTAATTACATATAAATATAATATTAATCACATCAAATTTATTTGAGTGATGCTTGTGCAATTGAATTTACTTTTAATTTAGATGGATCATGAACTCTAAACCCTAAACCATTAATTATTCGGGTCGGGTGAACCATGAACCACTTGTGCCGGGTTCGAATCGGGTTTGGTTGAGTCCGGACCGGGTGTTAAAAATATTGAAAAAATATAAAAAAGAAAAAAATAAATTAAAACATAAACCCGAAACCATCAATCATTCGGATAATAGATTAAGATTATAATATACGTGCTTCAATTAAATAATTTAATAAATTTAATTATTGGTTAATTTATACTATATGTGTAGTTTAAATTAATTAATTATAAATATGTTTATAAGATTTTTTGGAATGAGATTTGGAAGGAATTAATTTTTTGCTAAAATTAAATATAGTTTCCTAATTAGATAAAAAGGTTATGTTAGGATGTTATTCTTATATTTATAAATATTATGAAATCAACACATGACGCAAATCTAAAGGATGTAATAGGAGATGTAACACTATTGTGTAACAGGAGATCTCGTGTGCTATTTTGGGCACTTCTCATTCCAACATATCACATTTTTATTATTGTAATAAAAAAAAATTTGATAAAAAAATTTAGTTGGAGGTGAAATTAATACAGATTTAGACTCCTTCATATATACCAAAACTCTATAAAATTGAATTGAGCAAGTTTTGTTTGAGATTGTTTTATGGTAAGAGGGAAAAAAATCACTTTTCATTATTAAAATGTAATTACTTTCAGTGAATTTTGAAAAATTGAATTTCTAAATCTTGATAAAATAATAATGATATGTGTTAGTTTTTTGATTTAAGTAGAGTACAACTCATGTAAAATTGATGTGCATGAGTATGTAATAATGTATCACAAACTCTACTGTGAAACTTATTTATACTATGAAATTGATATAATTATAATTATAAAATGATAGTATTATTCTTATAAACTAATACCTACATAATTTAATGTTATGATCTCAGTTTACAAATATAATAATATTATTTGACAAGTGTTGTGGTATTGTATCAATTTTATATTATGAACAAATTTCACTGGAGACCTACTCATAATGTATTATTACATTATTGTTGATTATAATTATAAAGATTGAATATGATTTAATGAATGTTGTAAATTTGAGAAAAAAATATTTGAAAATCGCTAAATAAAAGAAGCGTGTGAATAATAAAAGTTGTATTTACATTAATGAGTAATTAGAAAGTGTGATAGAGAAAAAAAAAATGGTACGTGTAGAATTTATTGATATCTATAGAATAAGGTGTAGTGAGTTTTTAAAAATCAAATTCTAAAATTTCAAAAACAAAACTAGATTTACATTTTGAAATCTCAAATCCGATTTTATAATCTCAAGTAAAACATGTCAAATTCTCCTGTGCACCACATGCACCAATAAAATTAGTACAATTTAATTTTAGGAGTTCTTTTTCTAATTTTTTTCAGTTTTTTTTTTTAATTTTAGTTTTCTTTTAACTTTAATTTCAAGTTTATGTTTTTTTTCCCTCTCGACCCGGACCCAAACCCGACCCGAGTGGTTCATGGTTCACTCGGCCCAAGTGGTTCATGGTTCATCCGACTCAAATGGTTCATATATGATTTAAGGTTCATTGTTTAGTGATTATGGTTTAGAGTGCATAGTTCATCCAAATTAAAATTGAATCCAATTGATGCACAGAAGAGTAACTCGTAAAACATACCCTTAAGGTAAGTGTAAGTAAGCAATCAAAAAAAGAATCAAATATTGATATTTGGTAAGGAGGTATCATACTCACTATGGTGCTTAATTCCTCAATCCTAAAGGAATCCTTATTAGGGATGGTCTCATCTAGGGGTGGAGGAAATACCAAAAATACAGGTATACCGCACTTAACGAACTGAAAAATATTGATTTTTTTAAAATTTTTGGTATACCGAAATTTCGGTACGATATCGGTATGTAATATTGACATACCAAAAATTTTGGTACGCCGTATTCAACACTCATTCATCTCTAAAATTAACTCATTGTACATATTCTCACATACCCCTCGCATGATAACTTTTCTATCACCGCTTATTATGCATTCTGCTTTTCTTTCCCATACTCGTTATTTTACATTTTTTTTCTCACTGTTTTACTAAATTGTAAATAATTGCTTTTAATTTGACATAAAATTTCATTCAATCAGTACATTTTCATCCATAATTAAATATTGATTTACTATTTATTGAATCTTCCTCATTCACATTTTTATATCTTCATTCTCACCCATCCACCATCATCCCTGGCCAAACATCACTGAATATTTTAGGTGGAATACTTTTCATTCCATACCCAAATAAACAAATAAAAATATTTCATCTTTATTATATCTATTTTAAATAAAAAATATTAATTATTTTTGGGTTAGATAAGAACTTAATAATGTAATTTTCTTCTTGTTTTTAAGAAAAAAATTAATAGTAAAAAAGTGAACTGGATCCATTGTTATATAATTCGATAATCAAACAAATTAATTAGTTATGAAAGTCATTCTAATTACCAAACCAACACCACAATTCTAATCATAAGAAACATATATTTATCATTCCTAACTATTATCATTATTATTCAAATTTTCGTTTATTGTAACGAGCCAAGAATACCCTCCAATATCACGTAGTATAATTATTACAAAATACACATTTATATGAGATGGTTTTATAATAAAATAAAATATACTTTAAATACGATATTTTAACAAAAATAGATTAATTTATGGCTAGGTCTTGTATGCACCCTGATGCACTGTGCACTCATATTGTATTTTAAAAGCGTGCAACTTATTATGCTGAAAAGTGCGATTTATTTACACAGAAAAATGCAACTGTTAATATGGGAACATAGTTGCATGTTTCTGTTTGGAATAATTGCACGATTCTATTTTGTATAGTTGCACGCTTATAAAATGCACTATGAGTGCACGCTGCACCCGGGTGCACGTGAGACCCAATCTTAATTTATAATCATCTACTATACAAAGTGTCATACGAGTTTTTAATTTATGGATTACAAAATAAAATATTTTTTTAAAATTATATTTGATGAAGAGTCCTGGACGCCAAAAGTGTGAGGGTGGGTGTGGGTACTTTAAAACGGCAGTGGGGCCCGCTGCACAGTTGCACCTCCTTCCCTTCCTCACTATTAAATTCCATATTTTCAATCGTTTCATCTCTCTAACCCAACACTAATCCCCCTCTTCTCCATTTCTCTCTCTAAAACAAATCAAAAATCTCTGCGCACCAATATCAGCTCATCGCTTCTCTCAGGCAAGTCTCCACCTTCCTCCATTCGATCTATTTCATTTCGCCTTTTAACTGTTCGCATCTCTGTTTTCCTGTTTATTTTTGGTGATTTATGCTTTATTGATGGGTTTGATTCTGTTATTATGATCTGCTATTCGATTACTGATACCTGAAATCTCAGTTTATTATCACCGATCAAGCCGAATCACGTTGATTTCGATTTAGGCTTTGATTTTTTGCTTGATCGCATACATATACACATCAACTGTATATCTCTCTGTAAGCAAATGTTTCCCCTGTTTTTTTTTTTTGGGGGAATTACTGAATACTGATGATCGGAAATTCAGTTTATTATTATTTTCCTTTTTTTTAGCACTGGTTTAATTATAATTTTAGCTGGCATTAATTTGCTTTTTGAATTTTGAGAGAATATGCAGCTAAGCTGTAAGTAACGTCAGATTAATACTAAAAGAAAACCTTTGATCCACCAGGCTGCTGACGTTTAGCGTAATTAGCGAAGATGCCTCTTTAATTAAATGTGGATTCCCTGTCGTTTACTCAACTTTTAGGGTAAATCTCGATCAAAACTGGTTAATAGTATGAAATTTATATTGTTATATTTACAAATTAATATCACTACATTATCATCGGATACAATTACATTTATAAAATAAGATCATGGTATTAATTGTCATTGATATTAATTTATAAAAATAATAATATTAATTTATAAATGTAATGATATTAATTTGTGTAATATTTACCGATTGATTATCCACATATACATTTACATATATTATGAAATTTTATTAAATAAAAAGTGGTATATAATTATTTTTAGGATATTTGATTTGATATTGGAAAAAATTATTGATGTTTAATCATATACTCCTGCAATCGGAATCAGCCCATTGTTTTGCCAGTTGCCAATTCAATTTTTATTGTCTTGTAATTGGATTTGTCACTGAAAACAGCTTGAAAGAGAAAAGGGATATAATTTTCTTAAAGAGAATGTGACCCCCACCTTACTTTCGTGGGATCCATTTGCTTTTTTTCTCAAAAATATTTTTGTATTATTTACAGCTTAATTTTATTCTTTTGAATTCGTTTTTCTGGCTTAGGAAAAAATCTGAGTTTTCATATACGGGTAAAACTGTAAAAGTAAAAACTGAATATGGTAATTTAAAACTGGAATCTTTTTCTAAGTGGGTCCTTAGGTTCATCATTTTGTTGATTTAACGTGGTTTACTTTTTGTGGGCCCTGGAATGTCTGTGTTGAAAAATAATTATTCTTTAGTCTTCATTTTCCCAGAAGTAAATAAGGCTTAACTTATTCATAGTTTATTGTTTAATATAAATAAATTGTATTTTTCAATTAATAAATTATATAATTTTAAAATGTAATATAAATGCACGGTTTATCTAAATGTATACAAAAATATCGTATTTCCTAATTTAGTAATCCGGAAATTAGAGTTTACGTCTTGAGAAAAAGATCTTATTTTTAAAATGTTGATATTAGTCCAATAATTATTCAATTAGCTAATTCATTTCTTTATAATTTTAATAAATAAAAGCTAATTAACAACAATAACTTCATATGCTCATTTTGGACCTTTTTTTTTTTTTTACACTTCTGGATTGTCAATTTAATTACTCTTTTAGCATGTAGTTGCATTATTTATGTTTTCCTATCTCAGTTGTCTGCACGAACTAATGTGACTTTGTATTATTTAATCATATATATAATTCTATTATTATTAATACAAGTTACATGTTAATTAATAATATTATCGGGAGTGTTGAAGGTCGATGGTGCCATTCTTTAATGTGCCCTTTTAAGTTTTTTATTTTATTTTAACAAATACTATGTTTGGTATCTTAAATTTACTAGGGATTATCATCGTTACCTAAAACCAGAAAGTTATTTTTGAGAATTTTCTTATTAAATATAGATGGACCATAGTTATTAATGGCGCATAACATACAAATATGGCGCCTTAGCGCCTTTAAAGCGCTTGTGGCAGATCCCTGGAAAAAACAACATAAAGACTAAAATTTTTTAAGAAACCTAACCATGGAAGTAAACCTAAGTTAATCATACTAACATATAATTAACTAACAAGTTGAAGGTTAAAAACATATAAATCACACAAAGTAAAGAGTAAAGACATAAACTTCAAAACCATATAAAGACGATAATAACAAACGGTAAATATACGAATTTTAATCAATTTAAATTAAAAGACATAAATAAGAAACTAATCATCTCCATCAACGAATTCATCAAAAGCAAACTACTACTCCTCCTCCTCCTCCTCATCATCATCATCATCATAACGTGGATCGTCCTCACGAAATTCTTCTTCCTCCACATCTTCACCTTCTAAGTTAAATTCAATTTCATCTTCATTTTCATCTTCATCTTCATCTTCATCTCTAAGGCCGCTTAAAAGATGATCCTCTCACACTCACACCCACACACACTTGCCCTTACCCTAAAAAAAGTGAATCTTGAAACCCAGATGTGATTCACTTAAATATTAAAACTTAAGAGATAGTATTTTTATAATTGACGATGTTATTTGACAAATAAAAAATGTTTTTTTTTATTTCAAACCCTAGATGTCATGACGACTTTTTTTGTCCCAAGTCGAGGTAGAAAAGTATTTCCTGCGCGAAATACCAGAAAATCCCAACAGCGCGCATGGCCGATGGCGAGATGGATGGCCCGAAAGTGCTAATAACTATGAGATAGACAAAGACGAATTATCTATGAGATGATGTTTTGCCGAAAAATGAAAAGATGAAGGAAAGAGAAAATTAAATTCCAATTTCCACATAGGTCTACCAAAATTTCGAGTTGTCACAATCAAATAGTCGGATAATAAAATACTCTTGAAGCAATAAATATTTTGGAATAATATGTCTCAACAATTGGTTGCTTTGATATCCACTATTTAAATTGAAATTGAGATGTTGATTTTGACACTGGGCCTATAATTTACCTATATTTTTAGGATTATATAGAGTTTAGGGCCCTCCAGCACCTCCACTGGACTAAAGCAGTTGGGGGATGGCGACTAGAAAGGAAAGGATGAATGTGGGCTATATAATAATTTTGGCCCAATATTTTGTGGCTTTTATTTAATGGGCCTGTGGGCCCTGTATATTTTCCAACAACATTTGCTTATTGTTGTTGAGCTCAAGAATTTTGTGATAGTAAATTAGAATTATACTAATTTTTTCCATGGTTATGTAGATCTATTCTAATTTTGTATTTATTTTGTAAACGTTACATTTTTGCATGATAATGTTATTTAATACACTTACCATATAATTGACACCAAAAAATGAGATTAAACGTCAAATTGTAGCCAGAGATGTTGGTGTTTCAACTCTCATCTAATGTGATGTTACTTTTAACATACGCTATACGTATTAAATGATCATAAATTAACATAACGTATGCGAAAGGTAATTGAAACACGAAATTGAAGTGGAATAGGGAATTTTTAACCCCAAAAACCATTTAATTTCCCCAAAAACCATTTAAGAAGCTGAAAGTTTTGTATTTAAAACTTTATACTTAAGGACTTGACCCCCAAGTATTCATTTATTTCTTGTGTTTTTTGTTTTAATTTTGTACAGATCCTAAGGAGGCAGATTAGAGAAAAGTGCAATTCATTCAGAAATGGCAGACGAGACAATTGCAATTCAGGAAATACCAGCTAAGGTAATATCCGTACTCTTATGTAGTGATCATGGTAGCTGTGATGAGTGAGCCCAACCTGGCCTAAAAACTGTAACCTCAGTTTGATGATTTTCATTCTTAATTTCATTTCAGATTATGGAAGAAAAAACAGATGTAAATGAAGCAAAGAAAGAAGAAGAAGCCACACTTGAAGGAGAATTCGTCAAGGTGGAGAAAGAGTCATCCGAGACGAATCTTTCCGCAGAGACAAAACCATCTGTCAATCCTGAGGCAACTCGGGAATTGCTCGAATCCCAAGAGAAAGTCAAAGAGCTCGAAAGCGAGTTGACGAGAGTTTCTGGTGTTGTAAAGGAAGCTGAAGCCGAAAACGTGCATCTAAAGGACGAACTCTTGCAGACGAAAGAAAAGCTCAATGACGGGGCGAAGAAACACGAAGAACTTGAACTCAACAACAAGAAACTGCTCGAGCAGAGCTCTGAAGGAGATGAGAGATACAAGGAACAGATCAAAACTTTGCAGGAGGCATTAGAAGCTCAAGATGGCAAGCTGAAGGAGTTGACCAATGTGAAGGAAGCGTTTGACCGTCTCAGTCTTGAGATAGAGACGTCGAGCAAGAAGATAGAAGAGCTAGAGGTGGAGTTGCAGAACTCGTCTGCGGAGTCACGGAAGTTCGAGGAGTTGCATAAAGAAAGCGGTTTGCATGCTGAGTCGGAGACGAAGAAGGCTTCGGAATTTGAGAGGTTGTTCGAGGTGGCGAAAGCTAGCGCGAAAGAGACGGGAGATCAGATAGTTTCTTTGAAGGAAGAGGTGAAAATGTTGAATGAAAAGATCGATGAGAATAAGAAAGTAGAAGAGGCGCTGAAGAGTGTCACTTCGGAGCTTGCTGCTGTTAATGGCGAATTAGAGGCATCGAAATCATTGGTGCAAGATGTGGAGCTGAGGCTGGCTTCTAAAGAAGCACTTTTGAGTGAAGTAAATCAAGGATTGGAGCTAGCAAAAGCTTCCGAATCTAAAGCTAAAGATGATATTGCATCACTTGAGAACTTGCTTGCAGCAACCAAGGAGAATCTTCAAGAGAGTGCTTCCCATCTTGAAGATTTGAAGTTGAAGCTTAAGGAGGAGGTGAGTTCAAAAGAAGGGGCCGAGGAGGCGTTGAGAAGCCAGGAAACGAAGACGAAAACCATCGAGGAAGATCTTGAAAAAGTGAAGAAAGAAAAACAAGGGCTGGAAGAAGCTGTTTCTGATTTAAACAATAATGCTATCCAAATGAAGGAGCTGTGCAATGATCTCGAGGATAAGTTGCAGAAATCAGACGAGAATTTCGGCAAAGCTGATTCTCTTTTATCAGAAGCATTAGCTAACAGCAAAGAGCTTGAACAGAAATTGAAGACCCTCGAAGATCTTCACAGCGAAACTGGGCATGCTGCCACAACAGCTACCCAAAAAAATGTAGAGCTTGAGGGCTCGCTGGAGTCCTTGAAGGCGGCAGTAGAAGAAGCAAAGTCTCAGATGAGCGAATTTGAAACCCGTTGTATTGCGGCAGAACAGAGGGTGGTCGAGCTCGAGCAGCTAGTGAATTTGGAAGAACTTAAAAGCCATGAGTATTTAAGAGACTTGAGAGAGGTATCAGAAAAAGTAACTGAACTCAATGCTGAGCTCAAGAAGGAGGTGGAAGAGAAGCAAGAATTCCAGGCTAAAGTAGCTCAATTTGAGTCGGAATTGAGCAAGTCAACAGCTCGTAATTCTGAGCTTGAGACTGAACTAAAGAATGCGATGGACAAAAGTGGTGAGCATGAAGAACGAGCCAACATGATTCATCAACGCAGCTTGGAACTCGAGAGTTTTATTCAGACATCAGATTCCAAAGCGGAAGAAGCCAACAAAAAGGCAAGCGAGCTGGATCTACTGCTCGAAACAGAGAAGTACAGGATAAAGGAGCTTGAAGAGCAAATAAGCTTGCTAGAGAAGAAAAGTGAGGTTGTGGAAGCAGAATCCTCGAAAAGCAGTAAAAGAGCTTCTGAACTTGAAGCAGAAGTTGAGGTGCTTCAGTTGAAAGCATCAAGTCTAGAGGCTGCACTTCAGGCATCCACTGATAAGGAAAAGGAGTTGACCGAATCCTTGAATTTAGCAACGGATGAAAACAACAGCTTGAAAGAAGCATCAAGAACATCTAATGAAAAGATATCCGAGGCAGAAAATCTAATCAGCGTCCTGCAAAACGAACTCAGCGATTCACAGAAGAGGTTGGAGAGCATCGAAAACGACCTTAAAGCTACTGTATTGAAGGAAGCTGAAGTTATCGAGAAGCTTAAGTTGGCCGAGGAAAAACTAGAGCAGCAAAGCATTGTCTTGGAGAAAGTGACTACAAGAAGTGCAGAACTCGAGTCATCGCACGAGACACTAACAAGGGACGCAGATTCTAAACTTCAGGAGGCAATTGCAAATTTCAACAGCAGAGATTCTGATGCAAAATCTTTGCATGAGAAAGTACAGGATCTTGAAAATCACGTCAAAAACTATCAAGCACAGATTGTAGAAGCAGCAGAGAAACATGAAACTGTAACCAAAGAGCTTGATCAGATTTTGGCGAAGCTGGCTTCTTCTGTGGAAACCAACGAAGACCTGAAAAGGAAGATCCTTGAAGTTGAAGGTAAAGCTGATGCACAGTTTTCAGAGAATGCACTCTTATCTGAAACTAATGCACAACTCAGTGACAAGGTTAAAGATCTTGAAGAAAAGATAAGTGGTCTGTCTTCTGAGAGGGAGATGTCTGTAGAGCAGCTCGCATCTCGCATGAGCACCATCGCGGAACTGACGGATAAGCACTCTTGTGTCTCTGGACTTCATTTGGAAGCTGAAGCGCGCTTTAAGAAAGCAGAAGCAGAGTTGGAGGAAGCTATACAAAAATCGAGCCTAAAAGAGTCTGAAGCTAAGGACTTAAATGAGAAGATAAAAGCTTATGAAACACAGGTGAAAACTTATGAGGAACAGGCTCAGGAAGCTTCCACGAATCTGAAAACCCGAGAAGTGGAGCTGGAAAGTATTGTGTCAAGATCTAAGGATTCTGAAGCTCTAGCTGAAGCTAACTCGAAACTCACCGAGGATCTGGCTTTGTATAAATCTGAGCTCAATGAATTACAGATTAAATGGTCCACTGTTTCATCAGAGAAAGATGACACAGTTAAGGAACTTAGTTCTGCAAGAAAAGAAATAGAAGAGCTGACTCAGCGGCTTGCTTCTGAAGGCGGAAAGCTACAATCCCAGGTCAGTAATTTTTACAGCAACATATTTCACAAGTCTATATTTCCTTATTATGAGTTTTTCTTTCCTTGTTTAACTCAAATGTTGATATATTTGCTCATCTTCATCTTTCAGATATCTTCTGTAATGGAAGAGAACACTTTGCTTAATGAGACGTTTCAAAGTTCTAAAAAGGATCTTCAAGAAATGATAGTACATCTTGAAGAGCAGTTGAAAGAACAAAAATCAAATGAAGATGCCTTGAAAGCTAAGTTGGAAATACTCAACTCTGAAGTTGGAGAAAAATCTGAGTTGCAAACTAATCTGAAGGTGATTGAAGAACAGTTAGCAACTGCAGAAGCTCGGCTGAAAGAAGAGGTAAGTCATACTATTTCAGATGGTTAAACAATCTGATATTATAACTTGTTTAATGTCTAGAGCCTGAAATTGATCTGTAAATCTTGCTGAAAAGATAATTAATATCCTTTTCTCATATTGTGTCATCAAAATTTACCTGCAAAATTTCTGTATGTAGTTTTGAGTCTTGACATACATTTTTTGTTTGCTTTACTACAGAAAGAGTTGGTCTCCCAGAAGGACTTGGAACAAGAAGCTGCTTTGAAACATTCATGTGAAGAACTTGAAGCTAAGAAAAAAGAAGTCCTTCTCTTGGAGAACCAAGTGAAAGATCTAGAGCAAAAGTTGCAATTAGCTGATTCCAAATCCAAAGAAAAGGTTCGCTTCATTCTTTATATCGACTTGTTCAGAGACACACGTCTCATTCCTGATTCACTGCACCCCCAAATATATGAATATTAAATAATAAATTGGAAAATGATGCAAGTTATTCCATGAATCATCAAGTCTACATACTCTTAAACTTTTGTGTTAACAAAGGAGTACATGACACACTGCAAATTTTACTGTCCATGCTGAAGTGTACAATCAAATGCTTTCCTTTTTCTTCCTCATATCATTTTCTGTTGTATAATCCTAGTACACGCATAAAAGATCATGTGAATATGTGATCAAGATTGAATATTTCAATTCCACAGATTCTTCATTCGTTCCAAAAGCATTAGCTCTATATATATCTCGGAATAAAACCTTTTCACTATCCGGCTGCACTTGAAAGATCAGTAGTTTTTCATGCAGCTATAAATCGATTCTTTCGATTCCACCTAAGGAACATACAGTAAACTGCCTAATCCTAGAAAAACCGTAGAGGCTCACTTAGCAAATTATAATCTTTTATTTTCTCAACTGTGATGCAGGACATTGGAGGTGCTACTTCTGAACTCAAGGACGAAACGACTATAAAATCTCGGGAGATTGATTCTCTCACATCCACTCCAAAAAGGAGAAGCAAGAAGAAGTCAGAGGGAACTTCAGCTCAAGCAGTGGCCCCAGCAGAAACACATGCATCTCCATCTTTGAACATCAACATCATTTTGGGTGTGGCTCTTGTTTCAGTTATTATTGGCGTTATTCTTGGCGAAATGTATTAAGATGTTCAGGTTTGGACTTAAGCTCCCAATTGAAGATTTTATTTTTTAATAATTTGCAATTTTATTAGTTTGTTATTTGTACAAAGCGAATGAAAAGCTTTGTTGGTATTGCAGTTTTGGTTTGGGGTTTGGAGTTAATAATCAGGAGATTGGTTTTATTTGAATCCTGATGTCTGATTATAGATGGGAATCAAAAACAAGAATGATGTTGTTCTTTCTGTAATCAGGTCCTTCTGTATTTAACTTCTTTTTTAAGTTTTACTTGTTCGGTTTCAATAGATGCTGCTCTGTTTTTTCGAAGTTTACTGTTACCGTACTGAAAATTTTCGATACGATACCATACCGATCCGTACTGAATATTTCGATTTATCGAAAATTTGATATTTTTCGGTACGGTAAGCACGGTATATGAAAAATTTAGTATTTTTCCCAACCCTATGTAAGACTAAGACCCATGTGAGTGACGAGAGATACTCATTGATGCTTTGCTCTTGAGATATGCATGGTGATTTTTTAAAGTTGATTGTCAAGGTTTTGAATTACACTCATTTAAAATTTTTAAATCTCAAATCTTGATTGACAGAAACAACGCTAAATATTTTGGAAAATAATAAATCAAACTAAAATTGGATTTAAAGGAATAGGGTTTTAGCCCAAGTACATCAATTGCACCATGTAATTGTGCAATGTTGTCTTCAAAAAAAAATAAAAAATTGTGCAATGGTGTAAAACTAGAGACCAATTTTTAATTGAAACGTGAAATAAATCGCCACACTAGTTTTAGTTAAAATGTGAAATAAAACGAGGCTTGTAACATTGCACAAAAAAATACATTAAAAAAATCATGAGAATTAAGTTGGCACATGTAGAGTTTTCTCTATGCTTAGAGGCTGGTCAGTGCCAGTATCCCAGCTGCATGACATATGTCAATGCAAGCGTTTTTTTTTTTTAAATTCACATCCATATTCTAACTTTTATTACTTTTGTTTTTCTTTTAATTTATATTTACATTTGTAATTTATTTGGTCCACTTTCTTGAACTTCATTTTATTTTTTTTTTTTTTAATTAAGACACCAGTATTTTAATACATAAATATTTTATAAAATGAAAGAAATATTTTATTTATCGGTTCAAGATTTTTTTATGAATAATAAATTTTAAGTTATTAAGAAGAATGATATCGAAAAAATTTGTTCCAATCGAATTTAAATGCTACCATTCTACAATTTTATGATTGAAGTTTAAATATTTAATACACAAAATTTAATAAATGTTATAATATTTTTTCACTTAAAACTATATTTAGAATATCACTGTAATTGTTAAAAAAGTTTTTTTTTTTAAAAAAGAAAAAAAGAAGCTTTTAAAATAGTATTTTTTAATTAAAGAAAAGATAAAAATAGAAAATAGATTATTAAAAATGGTTAATTACAAATTGCAATCTATACTATTACCTTTTTTATAAATTGCAACCTGCACTATTTTTTGAAACAAAATGCAACATGTACTTATAAAAAGTGACTGTTTCCAATCTCGGCTCACTTTTTTGTAAAACTTTCCGGCTAGATATAATCTACAAATGATATATTGTACATACCATAATGCCAAAAAATATTTTAGCAAACATCAAATTGAAGAAATTCGATAAAAAAAACTTCAAAAAAAGTGAGCCGATGTTGGAATTTGTCAATTTTTACTAATATAAATTGCATTTTATTTTAAAAAATAATATAGTTGCAATTTGTTATAGGCAAATTCTCCTATGCATCCCATGCACCAATAAATTTGGTGCAATTTAATTTTAGGAGTTCTTTTTCTAAAAATTTTTTTCAATTTTAGTTTTTTTTTTCAACTTTAGTTTTTTTTTTAAACTTTAATTTCAGTTTTAGTTTTTTTTTCCTCGATCCGGACCCAAACCCAGCCCGAGTGGTTCATGGTTCACTCGACCCAAGTAGTTCATGGTTCACCCGGGCCGAATGGTTCATATATGATTTATGGTACATTGTTTAGGGGTTAGGGTTTAGAGTGCACATGTCATCTAAATTAAAATTGAATTCAATTGCACCAATTCTCCTGTGCACCACATGCACTAATTCAAATTGGTGCAATTGGATTCAATTTTAATTTGAATGAACTATGCACTCTAAACCCTAACCCCTAAACAATTAACCCTAAATCATATATGAATCATTCGGGCCGGGTGAACCATGAACCACTTGGGCCGAGTGAACCATGAACCACTCGGACTGGGTTTGGGTTTGGGTTGAAAAAAAAAAACCTAAAATTGAAATTGAAGTTAAAAAAAAACTGAAATTGAAAAAAACAAAAAAAAAACTAAAACTGAAAAAAATAAGAAAAATAACTCCTAAAATTAAATTGCATCAAATTGATTTGGTGCAAATGGTGCACAGGAGAATTTGTCTTTCACAATAAATTTGTCTTTTAATAAATAAATTGATTATAATTTTTTTTAAATTTGATAAATAAAATTTTTATAAATTTTTATGATATAATTTATGATAAATATTAACAAATAATTGATTATAACAAAGTTCATATTAATTTCAAAACAATTATAAGAAAATATTAACGAATATTATTTTTTTACTACCTTTAGTTTAACATCGCTAGAGTACAAAATTTACTATATTCTAAAATATAAATATGATGTGAGTAGAGCTGTCAAAATAGGTCAAGCCCGTTAGGCCGGCCCAAGCCCGAATGTATATGGAGCGGGTTAAGTTGAGTTTTTACGAGCCCGTTTGGGTTAGCCCATATGGGCAGCATGTTATAGTGGGTTGGAGCGGGTAGGGTTGGGATGGCCAGTGGACTTTTTAAAAAAGAATGAATTAATTTTTTTTTATATAATTCAATTTAATTAAAATACAGAAATATAAAGGGGGAGTGACTCTAAGGTACAAAGTCACTCTCCAAGTGACTCTAAGGTACAATGCAATTTTATTGTGACTCTAAGATACAAAATTATGGTTAAAAAGTCTAAGTTGCACCTTTGTTCGTTTTCTGCACTTCTGACACGTTTTCTGCACTTTTGAAGCATTTTGACTTTTTATACTTTACATTTTTAAAAGTCCAAATATTTTAATTTATTAAATTAATTAAATTATTTATTAATATAAATTTATTATTTATTTCAAAGTGTATTTTATTAACTCATTTTGCAATTCATAAAATATGTAACTTTAAAAAAAAAAATCTTTTAATTTTTACACATCTAGTCTAATTTTGGAGTGCATTTTTTTTTTAAAATTGTATTTTGATCAATTTTGAAGTGCATTTTTTAAAGAAAATTGTATTTTAAGATAATTTTGGAGTGTATTTTAAAAAAAAAATTGTATTGTGGAGTGCATTTTTTTAAAAAAAAATTGTATTTTAATCAATTTTGGAGTGCATTTAAAAAAATATATATTTTAGGACAATTTTGGAGTGCATTTTAAAAAAAAAATTATATTTTGGAGTTGCATTTAAAAAAAAAGTATTTTAGGCCAATTTTGAAGATATTAAAAAGAAAAATACTAAAATAATCCTAGAGAACCCCTAAATTACAAATTACACAAATATGAAAAAATAAAACCCTACAAATTACACGAATCTACAAATATGATGGAAACCCTAAAAAATAAAAAATAAAAATACAGAAATTAAAAAATTACAGAAATACCTAAATTCAGAAATTAAAAAATAATGTTGTGGTTCGATGGAGCAGAATGGACATCGACCTTTGCCTTAGTTTTTTGTAGCTTCGTTTTTCTAATGAAATTGGGAACTACCGCTCAAAATCCACCGTCCGCCACCAACCTCCGCTACCCATTTGCAGATCCACCGCCGCCGCCACAAAAACCCTAGAACCGCTACAGATCCGACGCCACCACTCTTGCGTCGGATCAACGCAGCCCACAACAACCACGCGCAGATCCACGTGGCCTATCACCACCACCCGGATCCACGCGGCCCACCACCACCACAAGCGGTGAAACCAGATTCGGCCACGGCCCCCACAACACCATCGCGACCCCCCACCACCGTCAGCCGCCACACCCCGTCACCAACTACCAAGTCGAAAAACCCTCCACCACCACAATCCCGCCACAAAAAAAAAAAATTGACACACCACCACCAAAACGAAACCCTAAAAAATTACCTCCACCTCTCCCACCACCAACTCACCGTCGTCCACCTACTTATAGTTAGGATCCTTCTCGTCAAACGCCGTCGTTTCAGCCTCAAACTCTGGCCGAATTTTGAGTGAGATAAAAGGGGTGACCAAATTTTCAGTAAGAAAAGTGATAGAGAGAGAGAGAGAAGGCCGAATTTTGTTTTGGAGAGAGGGGATTGTGGTTTGCATTTAATGTGGCAGCAATTAAAAAAATGTGAGTCAATTGAAATCAGGGGTAAAATTGGTACATTTTGTACCTTAGAGTCACTACCTTTTTCTTTTGTATCTTAGAGTACTTTTGACTCAAAATTTGTATCTTAGAGTCTTTATTTCAAATATAAATACAAAAAATAATTTATTTCTTACTTACACACACAACATATAATGCACGCAACATATAAAAAAATATTTTATTTATTACGACTATTTTGTGGATATTGTTGCTTAATCTTTTAATTTATTGTAAGTTTTGTTTGTTTTTATTATTCATCAAGGTATTGATCATATGTTGTTTAAAATTTACACAAACTCTCATGTGAAACATGTTCATACTATAAAATTAATATCATTACACTTATAAAATGAAACTACTACTCTTATAAACTAATACTTCTAGCATTTAATGTTATGATCTAAGTTTACAAGTATTATGATATTAATTTATAAGTGTAGTGGTAAAAATTTAATGATATTAACAAGTTTCGCCGAAGACCTACTCTAAAATTTATTATAAATAATACTTATAAAAGATAATATTTTATTAAAAAAAGTTTCGGGCTAGCCTGCAACCCGCTATGGGTTGGGTTGGGTTGAGTAGTTCTCGGCCCAAGCCCATAGTGGGTTGGCCCGCCAAAACCCGCAAAAATGTGGGTTGAAGTGGGTTGTGGGCCGGCTCGACCTGCCGGCCCATTCTGACAGCTCTAGCTGTGAGTTGATTTTTTAAAATAAATTTTTTATTTATATTTTATAATATCTCACACTACACAATTCACACTAAAATGTCTTATATATATATGATTTAGGTTCACATGAACTCCCTTCTTTCAAATATCACTTTTTAGTATACAAAATATCATTAGTTGAAAAATACTTAATTTTATGTGTTATTTTTCTCAAAATCGCTAAACAGTGACACTTCGTATGCTGAACAATAAAACCGAACCGAGTTCGCTGTAAAAATTTCATGAGCCATGTTCATAGATGTTTTGTTTTTATATAAAAAATAACCATGAATCTCTTATAAAAAATTCTAGTTAATATATATATATATATATATATATAAATATTATTTTATACCAAGTCAACATAAATATCCCCACATTTATTCTTCCAAATCTGTTAAAAACCTTATAAGCCGCGGTCTAAGACCATCTCCAATGCATGCTCCAAAATAAAGTTTTTACTTCATTTTGGAGTATGGGAATACTCCAATGCATACTCTAAATTGGAGTTTGGAAATAAAATTTTGAACAGTGTACTCTATATCAAAACTCTATACTTTGTATCTATTATTTTATTAATATTTATTTATACAATTATACAATTAATAGAAAATATGTATTATAAATCATTTGTTAATATAATTAAAATTATTTATTATGTATATTTTTTTCTTACTTTTATTATTAATATTACATATTTATTTTTTTATTTAGAAACAGTTATGTTAAAAATGACATACCATTCATTGCATAAAAATGAATAAAACAAAAGACAAACAAACATGCATTCTTAATTAGAATGTTAAAAAATGAATTTAAAACACAAACTAAATAAAAATTTAAACACAAACTAATTAAAAATGGATACAACTACAAATTATCAAAGTGATATGCTAGTAGGGCGGAATGTCGGACCTCGTAATTTCATATTCAAATAAAATTAATATTTTAATTTTTTTTTTTACATATTAAAATTTTAATTTAAAAATTATATTTTTATTCAGTTAATTACTTATATGATTTAATATCATGAGAAATGTATTAAAAATGAATAAAATAATAAATAGAGTAAGATATAGAGTATAGGGTTGGAGAAGATTTTGAAAATAGAGTATAGAGTTTTGTTGTTAGTCGTCTTACGTGTTAATTCTGATGTGGCTTTGCTTATCACAACTTAACAAACAAAATAAATGATGTGTCGAGCACAACGTATACATGTCAAACACAGATTGATAGTAATTAAGAGAGCTTAAGTAGAGCTTAAGTAGAGATGTTGGTAATATTGCAATTAAGAGAGCTTCTTTCTAGCTTCACTAGTGTCCCATTCCATGACTCACAGATGTTGTTTAGTTGTAGGTCACACCTGGGAAATGGGTCAAAGTGTGACTTAGACCAAGCCCTTGCAAGTATTTTTTATAACCACTCTAAACATTTCTAATCAAGCTGTCCAATTTCCTCCATTGCTTGTGCAAACTGAGGTACTGTGGTTGCTCTAGCACATTTCCACAGTGCATTTTTGAAAGCAGTGCCCCTGAAACCAGCTTGTTTCATGTTTCCATGCATGTGCTTCACACAAAATCTATTTTCACAACCTGGCATCACTGTTTCAAATGCAGCTAGCAAGCCTTTTTGTCTATCAGAGACAAAGGTCCAACGATTTTCCTCCACAATGTTAAGATCTTCTTTCAATAACCCTAAAAATCATGTCTAGTTTTCTGTGTTTTCAGTAGTCACAACTGCATAAGAAATTGGATAGATCTGGTCATTTGGATCAACACCAACAGTTGTTAATAACACTCCACCATACAAGCCTTTCAGAAAGGTCCCATCCACACCAACAAAAGGTCTACACCCAGGCAGAAACCCCTGTTTCAATGCTTGGAAGCACACATATAGCTTACTGAACTTGTTCTTGCCATCAACCCCTTGATCAACACAAATTTTAATGGTTGACCCTGGATTCCTAGTCTTCAGAGCATTTGCATAATCCCAAAGCAAGTCATATTGCTTCTCATAGCTACCTTCAATTAGCGACTTTGCCTTAATTTTAGCTCTATATGCTTGGTGCTTTGAGACATGAACTTGGGTTTCTCTTGAAACTGTGTTTCTGAAGCCATCTACATCCTTCTTGGGATCTGACCTAAAGTCTTCAATATATGACATCCAAGTGGAGTTCAGACTTCTCACATGGAAAGCAACTGGACAAGTGTGAACATTCTGTAACTTCCTGATCTGGAAAGACTCTTCATCCTTATCTTTCAGACAATTTATAAACCAATCATAGTCTACACACCTAACATAAATCATCCTTTTGTCATTTTTTGTTATTCTGACATTCCTTTTGTGAACAACACCATGAGACCTCACTGCATCCTTAAACAACTGCTTACCACTGAAATTTTGCCCAACAAAGAAGTTAGGGTTGAATACAGTAAAGCTTTTAAAACTATTATTGAGTGGTCTTTCATAATTTTCATCATTATACCCCAAATCACTTGAAAAATCCTCATCTTTACTACCCTCCAGCTCATCAGTGGAAGACTCGGTGTCTACTTCACTTTTTTCTTCAACTTCCTTACTTATACCAGACCACTCAACCTCTTTATGAATATTCCTCTCAAATAATGCATCATCCAAGTCACTATCCTAGAATCTATCTCCCCCTCATATTCTGCCCCCCATCCCATATTATGCCCCCCACCCTCATAGTCTGCAACCCCCTTCACTTCTTTTATCTCCCTCACTTCTAACCCCAAAATCTGACTCCCACTCATAATTAGCCAAATCCTCAATAATGGCATCATCAGGCTCATCAATAAGCTTTCTTTTCCCCTTATCAGTGAGTTTTCCTTTTCCCCTAACATCATCAGCAACCTTCCCCTTATCAGTGAGTTTCCCTTTCCCATGTTCAACATCCCTAGAGCTTCAACATCTTTGAGTTTCCAACTGTTCAACATCCCTAGAGCTAACATCCTCAGTCACAACATATAGATGAACCTCAAGTGCCTTAGTATCAAGACTTAAGTATAATTCACATCCTACATAAATTGGACTTAGTGAATCAAGACCATTCATCCTATAATACTTTTTTTTTCAGCCTACTTAGCCCTAATTGTGCAGCTAACCCATCAAATAGTTCAGTTGAAAGCTCTTTGACATTTACATAGTCAAATGTGCTTACTGTGCCCCCTTCGTATTTATAGTTTCCAACCTCCTCAGATACTGTTCCCCCATGATGCATGTGCAAGGTGTACAATACCTGCTTTCCACCTATAAAAGACAAATAAGGCAAGATATTAAATTCAAAGGACTACATCAATTGAATACAATAGTATTTAACAATGGTGGACCACCAAAATAATTTTTTTTCCAATAAAGCAAACCCATATGTTCCCCACTACACTAACAAGGAAATAAATTATAACAAGAATCCAAAACTGCATAAATTCGTACATGTGAACCGAGATAAATTTTCCAATCTTCCTATTTATTCCCCCAACTCCCTATTCATGTTCTCCTTTGCTATATATATTCGCCCAACACCCTATTACTTATCATTTTGCAGTCATTAAACCCTAAAATTAAAAAATATTGAAAACCCCTAAATCGTCGAAAAAAACCCTAAGTCGTCGAAACTTACGATGTGGAGGAGGGTTTGAAGCTTTCTCCATGCCTCGTCACAACATTTTCGCTGCCGATTTCCCCTATTTAAGCGATTGCGATTTCCCCTATTTAAGCGATTGCGATTTTTTGTGGTTTTCGGGATACGATTTTTGCAGGGTTAAACGTATGAGTTATGTGGGGTTTGTGTGGTAAACCATGATTTCAGAGTGGATTTGAGTGTGGGTCGAAGATGAGGATGCAATTTTGGTGAGAAGAGTGAAGAGAGAAGGGTTTCGTTTCGTGTGGGAGAAGAGTGAAGAGAGAGAAGGCAAACTGATTTCTGCTTTTGAAATCTGATGTTTTGTTGGAGTTAATGGGCGCGTGTACCACAAGCGCTTTAAACCGTTAGTTTTAGACGGAAAATTTGTAAGGGACCGTTTATGTCGAAAAAAAGACCATTTTTGTGAGGGTGTATTCTCATGGGACCAGTATTGCAATTAACCCCATTATAGGCACACACGTTGTAAAATTGATTTTTACCATTCTTTATCTCTTTTATATAAAACATACTACTTCTTGTGTTAATGTAATTAATAAAATAATATTAAAAAAATTGTTTAAATGCTATACAATGTTTTTCTATTTAATAGCTTTTAATAACAATAATATGGACAAATTGCAAAAACAGGATTTAACTTTTCTCTTATTGCCTTTCAAGGATCCAACTTTAGACTTTTACAGAGTAAGTACTTAACTATTAATTTGTTGCAAAAAAAAGGACTAGGACAATTTTAAAGACAAAAAGAAGTATTTTAGAATATTTTTTATATAAACTTTATAAAAAATAATGATCCTTTTCCAAAAATAAAAATTGTAACAAATGATAATAATGAGTTAATGACTGCTAATATATTTTTTAAAACGTAAAATAAATTTATTAAATATAACGAGTACAAGTACTCAAATAATTACAAACAAACTTTCACTACAAAAAATGCGGGTTTTAACGACAGATATTAGCGACGACTAGAGAAACCATCAGTATAACCCCAACACACGCCGTTCAGTATACTTTTCAGTTTGGCGGAAGTAAGTAATATAATTTATTTAATTGTACAATAAGTTCATAATTAATATTAATATTTTTATTTGTTAACAGGAACTACGGCTCGGACACCCTCTAAACGCTCTTGAGACGTTGGCACTCGGCCACCCCTACAAAGAGGAGACAAGGACCTCCACCTACAGCCGCACCACCCACGTGCACGTAAGTAATTAATGTTGTATTTCGTAATTATTACACCTTATCTTAATTATAATATTTAATTTTTACAGAGAACGATGCGAGATAGGGTTGAAGCTGTCAGCCATGCCCAGATGGGTGAACCGTCAGGTTAAAATCCACCACCTCCTATAATTAATTTGAATCAGATCTATGTGGAGGAGGCCGACACCTCCAAACAGCGGGTACTCGGGTACAATAGGTTGTCTGCCGCCATGATCGTGGAGACACAACCCTACTCGTCTCAGACCTCTGTTACTTCAACACCGCAGCCGCTGTAGCCACCTCAACAGACGGCTGAACAGATTAGAGAGGCGGTGACGGCCTAGCTCAGAGAAGAAAATGAACGGAAGTGGCGGGGGCTTGCATCCCGACTGGCTGATCGAATGGGTTGCTCACCCGATTATTTCCTCGACAACCTTTTCGAGGAGGACGATGACCTAGGCGATGGCAGCGGTCGTGGTGGTGGTGGTGGTGGCCTGGTCATTGGTCGTGGTGGTGGTGGCGGTGGCAGCGGTCATGGTGGCAGCGATGGTAGTGGCGATGGCAGTGGCAGTGGCACGGGGGCCGGGGATGACGGTGGCGGTGGTGGTGGCGCCAATGATATCGGTTTCGATCTTTCTTTTATTGCATGCTGAATTGCTTCAAAACGGTATCTATGTATGAAGCTTGCGAAAGCCCGATCATCATTTTTTTGCGATCTCGAGTGATCTTGATCCCTAGGACGTGACCGGCTTCTCCCAAGTCCTTCATATCAAACTGATTTGACAGCCATGCCCTTACGTCTGACAACATCTTTACATCGTTCTCGATGAGCAGTATGTCGTCTACGTATAGTACCAAGAATACCAAGGCAGTTCCGTCACACTTTTTATACACACAACTTTCGAAACTGTTTTGATCAAAATCGTAGGATTTTATAACTTGATCAAAACACTGATTCCAAGCACGGGATGCCTGCTTCAGCCCATAAATGGACTTCTTTAGCTTGCAAACTAGATGCTCTTGAACTTTTTCAATGAAGCCTTCGGGTTGTTTCATATAGATTTCTTCGTCAAGACTTCCGTTGAGGAAAGCTATCTTGACATCCATTTGCCAGATCTCAAAATCTAGGTGCGCAGCAATCGACAAGAGAATTCGGATGGACTTAAGCATGACTACGGGTGAAAAGGTTTCCTCATAGTCGATCCCTTATTTCTGAGTGTACCATTTCGCCACAAGTCTCGCTTTAAAGGTTTCAACCTTCCCGTCCGGTCCTCTTTTTCTCTTGTATACCCACTTGCATCCAATGGGTTTTACCCCATTAAGTGGTTCGACTAGCTCCCACACTTTATTGTGATCCATTGAACCCATCTCGGCTTCCATTGCTGTTTGCCAAGATGTCGCATCCTTATCTTGGATCGCCTCGTTGTAGGACCATGGATCTGATTCTTCTCCCGAGATCAAGTCCGAGGACTCTCCAATCCCTAAGAATCTCTCGGGTTGCCGGACAACCCTCCCACTACGACGAGGTTCCGATTGTGTAGGTGTGACGCGTGGTATGTCTTCTTGTACAGTTGGCAACGGAGTTGGCCCCTTAAGTTCTTCCAAGGTAATCTCGCTTCTAGGCTTTTTATCGTTCATATAGTCTTCTTCCAAAAATCTAAAGTGCGTACTGATTATGACCTTTTGATCTTCGGGACTATAGAACATGCATCCCTTCGTTCCTTCGGAGTATCCTATAAATAACCTTAATTCCGAACGTGCATCTAATTTCCCGGCTTCCCTATCCAACACGTATGCCGGACACCCCCAGATCCTCATGTGTCCTAAGCTAAGCTTTCGCCCCATCCACAATTCCTTAGGGGTTTTTGGAACCGATTTGGATGGCACTAAGTTCAGAATATAAGCCGTTGTTTGCAAGGCGTAAACCCAAAACAATTTTGGTAAATCCGCATAACTCATCATTGATCTTACCATTTCTAGAAGAGTTCTGTTTCTTCGTTCTGCAACCCCGTTTTGTTGAGGGGTACCGGGTGCAGTCAATTGGGATGCAATCCCTTCTTCCGATAAGTAGTTCAAGAATTCATCACTGAGGTATTTTCCTCCACGATCGGATCGTAGAAACTTGATACACTTTTCCTTATGATTCTCTGCTTGAGCCTTAAATTCTTTGAATTTATCAAAGGTCTCAAATTTATGCTTCATTAGGAAAATGTATCCATAGCACGAGTAATCATCGATAAACGTAACGAAATACTCGTAGCCGCCTCTTGCTTTGATTTGCATTGGACCACATACATCGGTGTGGACGATCTCCAACACTTCTTTAGCTCTAAGCCCCTTGGCTCCAAATGCCCTCTTGGTCATTTTACCCTCCAACATGATTCACAAGTTGGAAATGGTTCAACCAGGAAAGACTCCATTGAACCATCTTGCACCAACCTTTGGATCCTTTTTGGATTAATATGACTTAATCTTAGGTGTCAAAGAAGTGTCTCGTTCACATTGATCGAACGTTTCCTTTTGCTCGAAATAGTAGATGAGTTATAGGATGCATTGTGTGTGTGATGTGCACAGTTAATAATGTAGAGATTGTTCTGTAATGTTCCATGACAGATAACCACATCGTTACGAAAAACTGTAACATGCTTATTAAAACTAACAGAATATCCATCAATAAATAGTTTTGAAACTGAAATAAGGTTTTTACGAAAAACTAGAACATAAAGAACATCTCTTAAAATTAAACTCTTCTCTTCAAAAGACAGGTGCACGTCTCCCACTGCTTCAGCTGCCATTCTCGTAGCATCGCCCAGTGTGACGAGGATCTCTTTTCCACTAAGTTGCCGGGTCCGCTTGAACCCCTGTAAAGTGAAACAAACATGATCAATGGATCACGTATCCACTACCCACGAATGAGTAGCATACGCCGATAAACAAGTTTCAAAAACTAGTGCGAGAGAATTACCTTTATTTCCATTCCTTTTGGGATTGGAACAGGCCCACCTCCAATGTCCTCTTTCGCCACACTCCAAATAGATCTTTTTACTTAAACTTTCATCTTTGAAGCTTGAATAGAACTGGTTAATCCTTTTTGTCTCTTCATTTATCTTACCAACTGGCCTAGAAAAAAAAGAGAACCCTTTTGTAACCACGTTCACTTTCTTGCGCTCATTGTCCTCTTCGAACAATGTAAGGGCTCTCACAAGATCATCCACAGTAAACCCCATATCTTCCATTAGATACGTTACATAAGGATGATCGTAGCTCTTTGGCAGAGAACTGAGAATGATATCAATTTTGGTTTTGAAGTCATATTTTTGCCAATATATTCCAATTCTTCAAAGAGAACCATAACCCTAAGAATGTGTTCTTTTGCAGTCATTCCTTTTTCCATTTTCAGCTTGACCTAGTCATGCTTAATGCTTTGGATTGCTATATGGGCCGGATGTGCAAACATCACTTTGAGATTTCCATAACGGTGATCAAATCTTTGATGAATGTGTTTTTAAATCCGACAATGTGTCAAGATTATGTCCTTTACCAATTCATTTGCAAGCTCCCATTCATTATATTCTAGCACCTAGTTTTTGGTTCTTTGGGTTTTGATGCATTAAGTACCCATTTGGATTCATGTGAACTGAGGGCATTCATAAGGTTATGTTTCCAAACAAAATAGTTATCTCGGTAAGCAAATTGTCTTTTCAAAGATATTGAGCATTGGATTAAAAAACGACATGATGATACTAAAAATAAACATACATCTTGTGTTAATGTCCGGATCAACACAAAGAAAATCACATAATTCGATCACATGATTCATATTGAAATCTCAAAAAAATATGAACATGCTTCAGCCAACATCTCAAAACAGTTTTAAATGAGCCTCTTTGGAGGGTCATCATTTAAATCACATTCAAGCAGGTTACAAACAAGAACAGTTACAAACCTTTAATTAAAAAAAATTAATAGTTGGCTCATTTGACTTGACCAATATAAAATTGGCGGGGACTTGCCAAGTATATATGCATATCAATTTTATACCTAAGTAATAATCATGATTAAATGAAATTACTACTTCGTTTTGATCGAGCCTCTTGGGAGGGTCATCGTCGCCACTAATAATAATTCACAATCATCATTTTGAAAATTTATACATGTGAAAGCTATCTTTTGGCCGTCCCTCAGGGGAATTTCTCCAAAAGAATTCACAAATAAATAAATCATGGAGGTCAAAATTAATTCGATTCATAATCAAATTAATTATTAAAATATACTTAGTAATTTTTGAGTTTGAGATTTTTCGTTGGGCAATTCTCATGCAAACACATTTAAACAAATTAAATAAAGCACAAGAAAATACAACAATAAATCAAGCAAAACAGAAAAATAAACATATTGGGCACAAATGATCCAATTTCATGGTTTGATTTTTCTTGGCTTGATTTTGAAGAAACGCCGTCTTGAATTTCTCCCACTCGATCGTCTCAAAAAATCACGTCTCGTGCATCGATAAGCTCGCGGGTCGGGGTGCACGCCTTACACCCAACCCAGCCGTGTCGATTTCGCCCGTGCGGGCACGCCACAACCCGCGTCCGCTTCGGATTCAGCGCATACCATGACGCTCGATTCCACGCGCCTGCTTCGGCCTCGTCGTTTTACCCACGCCCGTGGCGTGCCTACTAGGGTCCGCGTCGCGACGCGTGCCTTTTTCGCGTTCGTTTACGACGACGATCTTGAATGCGTCTTTAGGATCCATTTTAATTTCTCGCCTCCGTCTTCGTCTTCGATCAGGTTACAATTTATTTTGTAAAATTAAATAAACCTAAATCTAGACTAGTCTATTACATTGAACAAATCAAATAGCCTAATCTACTCGTGGATTTTCTCACGAGAAAAATAAATTCGAACGAGTCGAATTAAAACCATTCATACGCATGAAATAAATAAACACATTAAATACAATGACAATTGGATACCTGCAAAACAGATCTAACAATTCTACTATCAAATTTTCAATAAATTTTAATGGCCAACATAATTTAAATAACAATTTAAATATAGAGCTCAAAATCGAGACTCTGATACTAGTTGTTGGAAAATAAGGGGTGCCCGGATCTATTCGAGGTGAATTTAAATACATATTTAAATTAATCAATTAATTACTAACATGAATTAATCCTAATTCAATTCAACATAATAATTAATCAATAGATAAACATCATGCGAACACGTATTTCACGTAAAACCTAAGCATGCGGAATCTAGGAATTACGTAATTACTAACCTCTCGTAGAGACAACCTCTGAGACGATGGATCAACCCAAAGTACCTTCTCAAATATGTCCCACGTCCATGAACGTAATCCGGTGGGAGGATTATCAACGAACGATTTTAATCTTTAAAAGAAAAGAAATTTTTTTGGCTACCACCTTTGTGGATTTCTAATTTTTCCAACACATGGAATTGCACTTGGGGATGAAAAATTCATCCCCTATTTATAATACTAAGGGGTTCGAAATTTTTGCCCTAGGAATAAGATGTGAAAATCTTTTTCTTGATCTCCAAGAAATCTTGAATATATCCAATATATTATTTTCTCCATATTTAAAATATTCCACAAAAATCCCACCTCCTAATATTAAGGGAATTTTCGAAAATTCTAATTAGTTAGGAAAGAAATAAGATCTTTGACTTTTCTTGAATTTTTGGGATAATCTTGTATTCCAAGAATACATATTCCATAAAATCTTTCCAAGAAAATCAAGAAAATATTTTCTCTCTTCCTACCCAATATTTTCGAAAATAATAGAGGAAAAATAAGCCAAAATATTTTCTTCTCCTTTTCATTAATTGGACTTTAGTTTGGGCTATTTGAGGGGCCTTTAGGAGAATTAAGATTAGACCTCCAATGTTCTATGAAGCTTTAATATTCAGCCAAAATATTATTCAAGCCCATTAATATTAATTTACTCCACTATAAAATTAATATTGAACTATCCATCTTAACCCACATTACGACTTCACAATAATATGGCTCCCGGTCATTATTTCCCGCGTTTAAGATTATCTTAGTCCATTAATTAATTAAGTCACTGAATCGATTTTATATTAATTAATATCTTTGTCCTTGGAGTAAAGACAACTCAACATTATTATCCATACCGGAAATAAATTTCCACTTGCAAGATTTTGTATGATAAAGATTCTGAGCCCACCAAGGGGACAAATCAAGCAAGTCGTACATGCACGCGATTCTCCGTATTAAATCTTAGCAATCGTCATGTAATTAATAATATTACCCAATATACAAGGTATCGAATCGCATTGATTCTCTTCCCATCATAAGTCAAAGCAATAGTTATTAATTACACACGATCCTATTTAAGGAACGAAGATTAAGAAATAACGCACCACTGAGGTCTAATTCTTGTATATTCAGTACCGAAGAATTTATCCTCCTGTAGGTCCTTTTCAGCGCATCAAGATGCACTAGTGTAATCCCTTGGTCAAGACAAGTCAATCCGAGCCTTACACTTCAACCTTTCATGATGGGTTGTTCATTTCCATATGGGTTGTGAATTTGTACTTAGTCACGAGGAACTGTTAATTTGATCTTCTGTGATCTGGTATCACCAAATTAACTACAACGTAACACATACTGACTTTATCGAACGAGTATGCAATAAATATATATAACATTCATTCATATTTAATGCAACATGTGATAAATAATTTATTTCAGTAAAATAAATAAAAAATTCAGTTTGGTTATACAAAGTAAAAGCATACTTTTCAGTATAACCCCAACACAAGCCGTTCTGCAAGCTTGCCCAAGCCTAGTACAAGGACTTGCTTTATAGGTGGCACGCCGGGTGGAAGGATGAAGGGCCGGATATGACCTAGGATATGGACCCTGGCGTCTGGGGGTTGATTGTGGCGGTTTGGAGCGATCCCACATACCAGGAGATGTGCCGAAAGAATCGCAAAAATCGCCTGAGCCAGCAAGGAGTGGATGGGGGCATCGCTGTGCACAAGGCCGGCTCCCGGTCGATTCTGGAGCACCGCATGGCGGAAGTAAGTAATATAATTTATTTAATTGTACAATAAGTTCATAATTAATATTAAATTTTTTTTTTTGTTAACAGGAACTACGACTCGGACGCCCTCTAAACGCTCTTGAGACGTTGGAACTCGACCACCCCTATGAAGAGGAGACAAGGACCTCCACCTACAGCCGCACCACCCACGTGCACGTAAGTAATTAATGTTGTATTTCGTAATTATTACACCTGATCTTAATTATAATATTTAATTTTTACAGAGAACGATGCGAGATAGCATCGAAGTTGTCAGCCATGCCCAGATGGGTGAACCGTCAGGTTAAAATCCACCACATTTTCCAATTAATTTGAATCAGATCTATGTGGAGGAGGCAGACACCTCCAAACAGCGGGTACTCGGGTACAATAGGTACTCTGCCGCCATGATCGCGGAGACACAACCCTACTCGTCTCAGACCTCTGTTACTTCAACACCACAGCCGTTGCAGCCACCTCAATGATTGGTGAGCAGTTAGAGAGAGGCGGTGACGGCCGAGCTCAGAGAAGAAAATGAACGGAAGTGGCGGGGGCTTGCATCCCGACTGGCTGATCGAATGGGTTGCTCACCCGATTATTTCTCGACAACCTTTTCGAGGAGGACGATGACCTAGGCGATAGCAGCGGTAGTGGTGGTGGTGGTGGCCTGGTCATTGGTCGTGGTGGTGGTGGCGGTGGCAGCGGTCATGGTGGCAGCGGTGGTAGTGGCGATGGCGATGGCGATGGCGGTAAGGGGGGGTGGCCGGTGATGGCGGTGGTGGTGGCGGTGGCGGTGGTGCCGATGATATCGGTTTCGATCTTTCTTTTCTTTTTGCTAATAATTTTACTACTAATTTGGGGGATGATGCGGATGATTATTATCCGGGACGGTGATTGAAACTCTTTTTTTTTTTAATTATTCATGAGGCGACACTTTTTTTTAATTATTTATTGTGACCAATTTACTTGTTTATGTATGTATAATGTTTATATAGTTTATTTATCGTTTAAATAGAAAAGTATTACTTGTTTAGTTAGAAAAGTTAACTTGTTTAGATAGAAAAATATAACTTGTTTAAATAGAAAAGTATTACTTGTTTAGATAGAAAAGTATAACTTGTTTAAAGAAAAGTATTACTTGTTTAGATGTAAAAGTATTACTTGTTTAAATAGAAAAATATTACTTGTTTAGATAGAAAAATATAACTTGTTTAAAGAAAAGTATTACTTGTTTAGATGAAAATGTATTACTTGTTTAGATGAAAAAGTATTACTTGTTTAAATAGAAAAGTATTACTTGTTTAGATGAAAAAGTATTACTTGTTTAAATAGAAAAGTATTACTTGTTTAGATAGAAAAGTATTACTTGTTTAGTTAGAAAAGTATAACTTGTTTAAAGAAAAGTATTACTTGTTTAGATCAAAAAGTATTACTTGTTTAAATAGAAAAGTATTACTTGTTTAGATAGAAAAGTATAACTTGTTTAAAGAAAAATATTACTTATTTAGATGGAAAAGTATTACTTGTTTAGAAGGAAAAGTATTACAGGTTTAAAAGAAAGGTAGTACTTTTTAAAAAAAAAAAAACAAGTAAAAAATATAATTTTAATATAATATAATATAATTTTAATTTATATAAAAAAAATTATTATATAAAAATGTGATTGAATTAATAAATAAGATAATTGAAATAAAGAATTTAAAAAATAATTTTTAGGACATATATAATTAATTTCATTAAGTAAACGCAAGAAAGCAAGTGTCCGAGCGGAATTGATCCTCGCTCAGGCGCCCAAGGTCCCGTGTTCGGTCCCCCATGGGAGCGAATAATTGCCTCATTTAATTGGGAGGCTTGGTGGCTTATATATGAGATGCTTGGTGGTTGGGTTCGAGATGGTCCGTGGCTCGGGTGGTTCGGTGCCCACCTGGGCGCCCCCGGCCCGGGTTCGAACCACGGTGAGCATTTTTTTTTTCAAAAATTCACGATTTAGCGACGGATATAGCGACAAAAAATAACGGTCGCTAATAGCAACAGAAGTTAATCGTCGCTAAACCGTCGCTATGTTGTCGACGGTGTAGCGGTGGTTATTCTGACCCGGGTCCGAACCCAGATGGTCGTCGTCAAAACCGTCGCTATGTTGCGACGGTACTAAGCCGTCGCTAATTAGCGACTGAATTGAAATAATCGTCGCTAAATATTAGCGACTCTCGGTTTTCCGACGGTTAGAAAATCGTCGCTACAAAGGGTAGCGACGGTTATAACCGTCGCTAAAACCATCGTTAAACCCCATCTTTTTTGTAGTGTTTATAGTAAAAAAATACCGAATAAGCAGTTTGAAGAATTATATAGAATAACTACTAATTAAAAATATTAAGTGGCTTTGGGAAGGTCAAATGGAGGCAAACTAAAGTTACTATCATGTGCAATTACTGCACATGTTTAAAACAGAGAGAAATCAAGAAAGATAACTTGTATAAAATAATTAAAAGTAAACAACTTAGCAATAGAAGGAGGCAAGCAAGAGAAATGTATATGTTATGTATTCATTGTGTTCCACCTGTAGACTTGGTTCAATAAAACAAATACTATTATGGAAACAATAAACAATATCACCATACTGCTTAGGTTTCAATAAAAAGTATATTATTCTCCACTAATTTTATAATAATATGCTTATATAATAATAAGGATAATGTAATCACATACTTTAATCAACTTGAAACGAGAATAAATACTCACCATATCGAATTATCGGGACTTCATGTTTTCTTTGATCATGAATAGGGGTGGCATATCATACCGTATCGAAAATAATGATGCATATCGTACACCATACCGAAATTTTTTGTATTTAAAAATTTATACCGATTTTTTATACCAAAGTTCAGCATACCAAAAATTTCGATAAATAAAAAATTTTCCTACCGTATTGAAATTTTCACTATACAAATATTTTGAACGGTATCGATATATACCATCCCATATCAAAATTTTGATATACTCTGTCATACCGAAATATCGGTATACATAAATTTGTTTTAACGAAATACAATTTTTTTTGGTATATTCAAATATCAAAGTTTTAGAATGCATACTACCATATTGTACCGCAGTTCACGGTATATTGAAAAAATCGACAATATTGGTATTTTTTCAGTTTGATAAACGTTGTATACCGAATTTTTCATTAATTTTTCTCCCCTAACAATGAATGAGTAAATTTTAGAAAAGAGGACAAAAGTTAAGAACGATAAAATATTATTGTCGTGATAATGAAAGAATGTACTTTTTTAAAAATTATTTTGTCTTAAAATTGCCCGGGTCCTTTTTTTACAACAAATTAATAGTTAAGTACATATCCTACAATAGTCTAAAGTTGAGTTCTTGAAGTGTGTTGCGGACTAAGATATCCGCCAACAGATCTTCTCCACCTAGTCGAGCTTGAACTCGATCCGTCGGACCTGCAAAAGACACGTCGGGGGAGGCCCCGGCGCGGAGACTCCGACGCTCAAGTCAGTTCCGATCTCATTTTATAGTATAAAGTATTAGTTGAAAGGTAGAGAAGATGAGTAAAAAAGTTCTTGTTTTTACCTTACGAAGGAATATCTATATATATATTTTCATACCTGAGGGTAATATTGTCATTTAGGAGCAATTAGGGCAAAATTGTTCATTGGGCCTTGCCCATGGGCTTTTAGTAATGGGCTGCAGCCCATGAAGATCAATTATCTAATATAAATTGAGGACCTCATTTCTAAGGGTGATGAACCACTGCTCGACAAAATGCAACAAGAGACAAAGATAAATTCTATTTTTACAATTTGTACCAATAATATTTATATACATTTTTTCACTTATATGCCTCGCATTATAAAAGATGATGTAATTCAACTTCGTGCTCCATGAAAATCCAAAACATTTACCTCAAGTATTTCATTAGTTTTCGAGTGGACACCAAGGTGCACCGTGCACTTATAATGTATTTTAAAATTGTGCAACTTGTTATATTGAAAAGTGCAATTTATTTACATTGAATCGTGCTATTATTTTTTCATATTAATAGTTACACGGTTAATTGTAATAAATTGTATTTGTTAGTATATTAAATTGCATGATTCTAAAATACACTATGAATGTATGATGCACCTAGATATATACCAGACTTAAAAGCCTTATTTTCGTGTTTCTATTGTGCGAGTACATTAGTTACCATCGATATGGTAGGATCTAAGCAAAGTACTATGGAAATTGGCAAACGAAATTCTCCCATTCGAATAGTACTTTTATTACTTATAGTGACTTATGTAAAGTGACACTATAAATATTAAATAGATGAATAACACTTCTGTAAATTTGGTCTATATATGAACTCTATTATTGTTATGTTAAAAAATTATCACTGTTATGCAAAAAAAATTTCACTGTTTAAAAATATAGAACATTTTTTACATAGTGAAATTTTTTATGCATTAACAATAATAATTTTTATACATATCAGTGATAATTTTTATACAAAACATTGATACTAAAAAACCATAATTTATCGTAAACTAGGTTTACACAAGTTTTTATCAAAATATGCAAGTGACAAGTAATACAAGCCATAAAATACGAAAATACTTCCCTTTTATTAAAATCTAGTAACAAGTTGATGTATTAGCTTAGCAGCACCATCATGGTCCAACTCCATGAACAACGGAAATTTGCCTCGGCTTTTCACAAATTTCCATTTCTTAAAACAGAAAATTAACTTTACCAACTTCAAGAATCACATAAATTGCTTCTATTTCTTATTTCATCATGAAAGAATAATACTCTTACGTATCAAAACGAACAAATAAAATGTATTCAAAATCCAAATTCACCTTCTCGTAAATCAATCAACCCCTTCCTCCGATCAATCCACATCACATTTAGATTGATTAAGAGCTTCAATATTCCCATCATCGATTTGTTCTATGCTACCCTGCTGGGCAGTATCCGGCAAGACCTTATTAAAGGTATTGGTTCAACGTGTTATACAGTACAACACATTAAGCATGTGGTAACACCCTAAAGCACCGCTCGGCACTGTCCAACAGTGCAGCATAGAAAATTCCCCATCCGGCAATACAAAACTGGACATTCAATCGATCCCCATTCTCATTTCCATTCCCATTCCGGCTACTCAAACGGCTGCCAAGCGGAAGCGGTGAGCAACGACAAATCCTTCCACCCGAGTTTCAAGCAACCATTCTCCTCCACCAACGTGTATCCCTGCCACGGAAACATACCAAGCAACAGGCTCGCCTGCGCGGCCGGGTTACCCGCCAAAGAAACGGGCCTAAACCCGACCCGAACGAGCTCATCCCCCCACCGGTCTACCTTCACTTCCCCCGTCCTTTTCGGCCCTCCGACGGCCACAATGTTCCGAATCTCACACCCGAACAGCTGCTGCTCCACCGTGTGCCTCTCCATGCTCTCCGCCCCCAATCCATCGCCTAAAGCGTCGAACAAAGCGGAGTAATAATGAAGCGCCTCCACGAATCGGCCTAAGAAGCTTCCGCCATGGCTGAGATCCTGCTCGACGATGGTGATCAATTTCGGCCGGATCAGAGTCAGCAATCGGAGAGCTACGACGTCGGATCCGGTGATGTCGTACAAGCAATGGTGCATCCAGTGAACGATTACGGTTTCCCCCAATTTGATGTCCAATTGATTTAGGTCATTTAGGTTTCCGATTTTGCCGACGAGCGGCTGGAATTGGAAGGGGATGTTGAGCGCGGCGGCGAATTCGGCGAGGCGTTTGCCGGTGGAGGCGAGGAGGTCGGCGGAGGGGCCGAGGCCGGTGATTCGGAACGACTTGAGTTTCCGCGTTTTGGAGGCGAGGATGTGGAACAATCCTGGCCATTGGAGGCCCTGCATAATGTCGAGATCGATGACGTGGACGTGATCGGCGCCGTCCAGGGCTTGCTGGATGGCTTGATTCGCGGTGAAGTGAGAGAATTTGATTAACGGAGTGACGGAATTGTAGATCTGGAGGGCGGTTAGAAGTTTCTGGTAGTGCGATTTGGATGGGGGTGCGAGTGGGGAGTATGTGCCGAGGTAGGAGCTGATTACACGCGCCGAGAGGGCGTCTGCGAAGTACGCGCCGACGCGCTGCGCGGAGGAGCCGTACGGGGAGGAGAGCTCCGCGATCTCCGGGAGGAGTTGGTCGGCGTTGTCGAGGTTGTCGACGGCGACGCACTCGGCGCATTGTAGAAGGAGGCCGAGGAGGCGTAGGCCGGTGGAATCGGAGTCGTCGGAAACAGGGGCGGGGTGGTGGAGCGGCGGCGGCGGCGGCGGGTGGTGAGGGTCGTCGTCTTCGACGTCGTCGTCTTGGTCGGGGGAGAGGTTGGAGCGGCGGCGCTTGGTCGGGTCGGAGGTGGAGACGGCGGAGTGGTCAACGGGGCGTTTTCCGGCGGAGGCCATGGGATTGATTGTGGTGGTGGAAAGCATGGTGGGTGTATAACATTAACAGTGGATGATTGAGGGAGGTGGGGAATCAAAAGGGAGTCTACTTTTGAGGGAAAGTGTTCAAATCAGAAGTTGACAAAAATATTGTGAGGCTGATGATGCAGAGACACACAAAAATCATTCTAGGAATGAATTTTCATTTTTTTTTCTCTCTCTCTCTCTTTCTGATTTATCAAGAATTTCACGATGAAGCAATTATTATGTGTGGGGTTTAGTGCAGGAGGGGTGTAATCTTTTTTAAAGAGCTTAAAATTTCTCTATATTTAATTGGTGACTTGGTATCATGTGGTTAATTTTTTAAAGAGAAAAAGTAAGCGATGTTAAATTACTTGTAAATCTTCAGTTTTAATGATGTGAAGAGAGATTTTTCAATAAAATTTAGGGTGTGTTTTGAAATACGGAAAATAGTTTTTAGAAGCATTTATTTTTAAAAGTTGTGAGAGGTAACTTTGAAAATAAATACTTCTAGAAGTTATTTAAAGTGTTTCAAAATACTAAAAACAGCTTCTAGAAACACTTAGGGTGTGTTTGTTTTGGGCTTATAGTGGGTGGGGGAAATTCTGGACTTTGAAATCTAGGATTTTAAAATTCTAATGAATAGTAAAATTGTATGTTTGTTTTGAGATTTTATAGGGTATGATTATATAGGATTGTAAAAAAGTTGATTGATTTATATTATTATATTATTATAATAATGATTGAATGATTGAATATTGTGTTGAAAATTATGTAAAAGTGATAATATTATTATTAATGAGAATATGTGCAGATGTAGGGTTTAGGTTAGGTTTTAAATTGGATTTTGAAATCCTGATTTTAGTATTGTATTAAATGGGTATGTGAAATTGAAAAGTCCAAAATCCGTCCGGAATAGTCTCAAAACAAACATGCCCTTATTTTCAAAAGCTGTGAGAGATATTTTTGAAAATAAATGTTTCTAAAAGTTATTTTAAGTGTTTCAAAACACACCCTTATTCATGGTAGGAAAAGAATAGCTTCGAAAATAAATGTTTCTAGAAGTTGTTTTAAGTGTTTTAAATCACACTCTTAATATCATAATATTCATTCATTAATAATTATTACTTTTATAAATTGATATCATATAAATAATACATATATGAGATTAAATTTTTTGTAGTCCTGTAACTTTGTATCGTTTTGAAATTGGTCCTGATTGTTTTGACTTTTTGATTTTAGTCCTGTAAGTTTCCTAAAATTTTGGAAATTGGTCATTTTCACCTGCTGCAGCAGGTTACCAAGCAGGTAAACACCACATATGTAATTATTTTATTTTTCTCTTTACTTTCGAAGCGCCACTTGAACTTTTTTAATCCTAACATTTTTGGTCGAGTTTTAGGTTGGGTTTAAAACAATTTATATATTTAAAGACAAAGCGAATCGGGTCGATTTACTGGGTCTAATTGACAAAAAAAAATCAATAAACGCATGAGTAATTGTATTAACTAATATGTTATTCACTTATACTCATCTTCTTCTCCATCGATTATGTTCTTCTGCTCAGAAACTAAAGGAAAAAATAAAATAATTAAATAGGTGGCTGTTACCTGTTTGATGACCTGCTACAACAAGTTAAAGAATCAATTTCAATTTTTTTTATAATTTACAAGACCAAAATCAAAAAGTCAAAACAATCGGGATCAATTTCAAAACGAAGCAAAGTTACAGGACTACAAAAAATTTAAACCCTACATATATTAATGCTGACAAAGTATAGAGTGAACAAGTTTCACACAAGAATCTGTAAAATTGATTAAGAAGTGTGACTTATATTAATATAATGAAAAATATATTAGTTGTGATAACTTAAGAGTATAATTTTTACTATAAAGAATATTATTCATAACACTAAAAAGTGTAATTTATATTACAACAGGGAGTATTAGTAGTGATAACTGAAGTGTGTGATTTATATTATAAAAGATATTAATCGTGATAACTGAAAGATTATGACTGTAAAAAATAAACATGTTTCACGGTGAACAAGTTTCACAACATACCAACTCATAAATATTATGATATAAATATAATAGTATTAATTTTATAATATTAATTTATAAATATAATTATATCGATTTCATACATTGAATAAGTTCACCGGACATTGACTCATATTAATAAAAAAAAATTAAAGTGATTATGTTATAAAATGTAAAATTAATTTTGGGTTAATTTCCTAAAGAATCACGATCTTTTGAGTGTTTATTATAAATTACAATGTGTGCTTTTAACATTTGTATTTTGATACACGAATTAATTATTTATTACAATTTAATGAACCAGATTAATTTCATGTGTAATTAAAAATGATATGGCGGCGAGTTGCTTCCAATTTCACGTGAGACGCCAAAAATTAGTTTGGTGCATTGAATTGAAGGTCGATCCGGCTGACATATTATCTTTAGTTTTGCAGGAAATTAACCCCGTGCATCAAATTGTAATAATTCTCCATATTTATTTTATTTAAATATTTGTCAAAAAAATTCATCTCAAATTTAATTGAACATCTCTATAAATAATAATAAAATAACTTTTATCCTTTTATAAATACCCCTCAATCATTTAAATATTACATCATGTGTCATTATTTTTCTCATACTAAGTCAACTTTATCTTCTTTAATTTACACAAATATTATTAATTTGTCATTTAACCTCCATAGAAAAATAATTTCATTCTTTATAATAATAATAAACAACTCGTACACTAAAATCCGTGTAAATAATAAATGTTCAAGTAAGATAGGAAAACGGGTGTATGTAATAATCAATAAACACCCAAAAATATTTTATGCAATTCACCTTTTCATTTTATAATTTTTTAACTCCATAACTAACAACTCTTTAAATTATGTGTAAGCCAACATTTACAACATAAACATAAAAGAGATATAATAGGGGTGTTTGTAAATTCTAGTAGTAGAAATGAAATCATTTATTTTTTAAATTACCCTCTCATAGTTTTAACTTTTGAAAAGTGATTATAAACTATGAGTTTATAAACACCCACGATAATGACATGTAAAAGATTATACATAAGTGAGGTTGGGGTCAAGTAAAATTTGAATATGAATCACCCCCAAAATCATAGTTAAATTGTAAAGTTTGTGATGATGTGGGGAGAAATCCACTGCAATACATGTTCGAATCTCATGCATGTGGGACAAAATTTCTATTAAAATATTATGGAGATTTGTTTTGAGAATTGAATCATATTGTCTTTCTTCCACAAACGTCTATTATTTGAGCACATCTTTCAATTTATAATCCATACGATTGAGGGGTCTATAGTACATGTGGGAGAAATTCCTCGTCTTCTCATTAATTTTTTTTTTTTGAAATTTCAATATAATTTAATTTGGGTGGGGGTGGGGGGAGGGGTTATATTTTGGAGGTATCGATCGGCAGATGGTGGGGCTACGAAAGAGAGGTTTGTTTGTAGTGTTGAGTGCATGTGAGAAAGTGGAATGATTTTCTTCTAACTTTGTAATAATTTTTTTATTGAATTAAAAGATTATTTTTATTGAATTAAAAGATAAATGATTTTGTAAAGGGTCGTTTGGTCACATAAAGAGGTTATATGGATAAACGATTCTGCATAAGGGTCCTATTTTTCAGAAAGGAAAATAAATACAGAACATTATCAAAAATGTTTTATATTGATACTTTTAAATTCTTTTTTGTCCTAACTTTTTATTATTATTTTATGACATATTTATTTTTACTAAAAGCAGTCGCACATGGGTGCGTATAGGTGGGTCGCGCGACTTAATGAGAGGGATTACATTAATTTAATAAAGGTAATATTTTATAAAAGAGCAAAAATAAATTTTAAATTTAGAGAGTAAAAAAAATGTTGAACTATCAATATATATGGCAAAAAGAAATTTGACCCAAAAAAATGTACATGGTTGATGGAATTAGTAAGTCGGACCAATTGATAGAACAGAGGAATTAGGAATATAAAAGACTAAAATTTAATGCGAATATGAACTGAAATTTACTGATAAACGAAAAGAAAAGAATCCTCAAAAAAGGCGGCGAGGAATAAATTCGCCGCAGAGATAGATAATCTTTCAAGCCAAGCCAATTAAAAATTCTATGATCCAAAGATAATAATAATTCTAGAGAAACATCACTTAAATAGACTCAAACCCTAAACCTAACTTATGACATAAGAAATAAGGCCCACAACCCATTTATTTATTCTAGATTTAATTAATAAGATTCTTAACAATAATTAAAAAGCCCAACTAATACTAATACTAGATAATAAGGAGGAGTATCAATAATTCTTGCATAAATATTACTTCTTTCGTTCCACAACACATTACATATTTTTTATATTGAGACGTCCCATAAGACTTTGCATACTTAAAAAAAGAAAATTTTCATTAAATTTCTCCATCACAATATTCATATATTTACACAAAATGTCATTATTTTTTGGACCCACACATATACTCATTCAAACTATTTTATTTACTTTATACCTAAAAATTTATAAAATTATCCTCCAACACTTTACTCATTATACATGTTTTATTAATTATGCGCCCAAAAATTGACACAATGTGTTATGAGAAGGAGGGAGTACTATTTCAAATAATAATTGTATCATTTAGGAATGGGTTTCATCCTACCAAACACAACCTAAGTTAAAAGCGCACAAATTTGGATCATCTTGTGATTATCAGTTAATGTTGTCTGATTTGGGTCTACATTGGGTTTCCATGGCAGTTGTTTTGTCTTGTCTTTTTGATAAATAATTGGGAAAGTGAAATTGATGTCACTCTAATTTATCAATATCTATTTAATAATGCTTAACGTTTTAGTTCGAAATTCTTATAAAAATAGTACATTTTTTGTATTGCCGTCTATTGTATACGTCAAGGTCGGCACACCAAGAAGTCAAGAACCACTCCGCATATATCTTGAATTATTTAACGATGAACTATAAGATTGGCATTTTTAATAAATTAATATTATTTTATTGAAAATAGAAAATTACCCTGAGTCGGGAGCCTAGGGTTTCGTGCGCCTTTTTCTAGGATTCTGCACGATCGTTTCTTTACCGATCAATCATGGAAAACATGATGAAGAATATGTCTTTGACAACCGAGGAGGACGAGGATCTTGTCATCGAACTCGATGATATGGAAGAAAACGTGGAGAACATCAAACTGCGTATTGTGGGGCGATTCCTATCAGACCAAACCGCAAATTTCAACATAATCCGTAGTAGGATGGCTGGGGTTTGGAGACCGAAGAAGGGAGTTACCATCAAGGAGATCGGGAACGGGTGAATCCTGTGTCAGTTTTATCACGCCCTAGATCTGAAGCGTGTCATTGAAGCGGGGCCGTGGACTTTCGGTAACCACCCACTTCTGGTTCACCGATTGAAACTGAGAGAGAACCCACGGACTGTCCCTCTTGACTGAATCCCTTTCTGGGTTCATGTAAATGATGTGCCGGCAGGTTTCTTCTCGGAGCGTGTTGGGAAGATGCTTAAAACTTGTGAACGGTACGTCGGAGAAAGTAATCTTTCAATACGAACGTCTTAATCTTTTCTACTTCATATGCGGGAAATTGGACCACACAGAGAGTTTCTGCGATGTGGTGTTTGACTCTGATGGTGGGGAGATTGAAAAATGATGGGGCCCAAAATTGAAAGTGTTAGACTGGGGAGGGCGGCAATCGAAGGGAGACAAGTGATTGCGTGATAGTGAGGCTGATGGAGAGAAATTCGGAGGGTCCAACAACATTGATATGGGGGGTTCCCCTAACCCTAGGGACAAAAACCCTCTTTTCCTGGTGAGCAACAAAGGGAAGGGAACTGTGGAGGCAAACCTTAACCCACATGAGAAGGTGATCAACAATCCATGCTATGATGAAGTGGGCGAGGGCGATAAAGAGGCCTCGGATGATGACTCAATGGAGTTGAAGAAACATAAAAGGTTCAATGCAATGAAAGCTACGACCAAGGTTCCACATGACACAGTAAACTTTGAAGAGGATGATGAGATGGAGAACCAGGAAGTAGAGAACCATTTTTTAACAGCCGGCCCCGTGAACCACGGGGCCCGCCGAGCATAATGATCATTGTGAGTTGGAATTGCAGAGGACTGGGCAACCCTGCTGCAATTCCTTATCTTTGCGAGCTTGTTAATGCTCGTAAGCCCGATGTAATTTTTCTTTGTGAGACTATCTCACGTACTCGTAAAATTGATGAAATAAGAGCCCGTTTGCGTTATGATTGTTCATTTACTGTTGATTGTATTGGTCGTGGGGGTGGTTTGTGTGTGTTTTGGAAATCATCCTCGGCTTATGATATAGTTAGTTACTCGCAAAATCATATTGATCTTATTATGAATGATGTGGAAGGCCCTTGGCGTTTCACGGGGTTTTATGGATACCCGGAGAGAAACCGGAGGCGGCTATCCTGGAATTTATTACGGCAGCTGGCCGGAGTAAACGGGATGCCGTGGATTTGCATGGGAGATTATAATTATATGCTTCAGTGGATGATAAGAAGGGAGGCGCCCCTCATCCTAACTGGCTACTCAGGGGTTTCCGAGAAGCAGTCATAGATTGCAATTTGATTGATGTGCCACTGAGTGGACATCAATTTACTTGGAGTAAGGGGCGTGGAGCGAACAATCTCCTAGAAGAGAGACTTGATAGAGCATTGGGAAACCCGAGTTGGCACACGCGCTTCCCGAATGCAGAGCTGTTAACTTTAGTAGTGCCGATTTTGGACCATAGTCCTCTTTTGCTGGATTCTAGTCCCAAGAAGAGGGCTAAAAGACACAGACCTTTTCGGTTTGAAAACCGTTGGCTGGAAGAGCCTGATTTGAGACGAGTAGTCGAGAGGAGTTGGACGGGGTTTAGAGATTTCACTTTACTCGACCGCCTACATGCCACAGCGGGGGTCTTGCAAGATTGGGGCAAGCATATTGCACTTGCAAGTAAGCAAAACAAACAAGATATCGAGAGAGATACAACAGCTTCAGGAAATTGAGTCCGATCAGGCAAATGTACTCATTGTCGAGCTTCGGAAGAGACTAGCTACACTGCTTGTCCAGGAGGAACACTATTGGAAACAACGGGCTAAAGTTCATTGGCTCATGGGGGGTGATTTGAACACAAAATTCTTTCACCAGATGGCGTCGGCAAGGAAAAAGGCAAACAGGATTCAAGGACTGTTCAATGGAAATAACGAATGGGTTACGGAGCAATCAGATCTCAATGGAGTGGTACACGGATACTTCAAAGAGCTATTCACTGCTTCTGACCACCTGGAAGATATCGAAGTTGTCACTTCCACAATAAGAAGTAGGGTTTCTGAACAACATAGTGACATGCTCACTCAAGCTTTCGATCAGGAGGAATTTCGAGTTGTTGTATCGCAAATGTATAAAGATAAGGCCCCCGGACCGGACGACTTCAATCTCGCTTTCTACAAACATTTTTGGGATTCCGTGGGACCTGACATAGTGTTGGCATGCATACGTTGGCTGGAGACGGGGGTCTTCCCCGAGGGGTTGAACAGAACAAATGTTGTTCTTATACCGAAGTGTGAACAACCGAAGTCAGTCCACGACTTACGACCGATTTCTCTATGTAATGTGGTTTATAAGGTGATGTCAAAGGTCCTTTGCAACCGCTTAAAGAAGGTGCTCCCAGATTTAATCAATGAGTCCCAGTCCGCATTCCAATTGGGTAGATCGATACAAGATAATGTCATCATCGCTTTTGAGTCACTACATGAGATCAAAAACAGGAGGAAGGGGAAGAAAGGAGAGGTTGCAATCAAGATTGACATAAGTAAAGCATATGATCGTGTGGATTGGCACTACCTCGAGGGAGTCTTGCGGGCGATGTTGTTCCCGGAGAAGTGGATCCAATGGATGAAAATATGTGTGCAAACCGTCTCTTACTCTTTCTTGGTAAATGACTCGACTGTTGGTCCGATCACTCCGGGCCGTGGTTTGAGGCAAGGTGACCCTCTATCGCCTTACCTATTTATTTTGTGTGCTGAGGGTATGTCGAGCTTGTTGAAGCGGGAGACGGAGAGGGATGCCATTCATGGTTGTAGGGTGAGTAGAAGGGCACCTGCCATGTCACACCTTCTATTCGCGGACGATTGCCTTCTTTTCTGTAGAGCATCGGAAGTCGAATGTTCAGCTTTGAAAGGGGCCCTAAACTTGTATGAAAGAGCATCGGGACAAGCAATTAACTACGTGAAATCAGGTGTTTTTTACAGTCCAAACGTCGACCAAGATGAGAGGGGTACTTTGAATGAGATGTTAGGGATCCACCAAGGGCTTAACACGGGGAAGTACCTTGGCTTACCATCACTAGTTGGAAGAGGAAAAGCTGAAATCTTCCATTATCTTCGCGACCGCTTTTGGAAGAAAATTAATCTATGGAGAGGGAAGAAGTTGTCGAAAGCGGGAAAGGAAATTCTCATCAAGTCTGCGGCTCAAGCGATCCCGGCCTATTGTATGAGCACTTTTCTTCTATCGCCGTCCCTCATTGATGAACTCCACCGTATGATGATCTCATTTTGGTGGGGACATGGCATGGATCCTAAGAAGGGGGTTAAATGGGAGAAGTGGGAGTCTCTGTGTTGTCACAAGAGTGAAGGGGGAATGGGGTTCAGGAATTTGCACTTATTTAACATGGGGATGCTTGGAAAATTATCATGGAGATTTCAAACGAAACCACATACCTTGTTGGCTAGTATCATGAAGGCAAAATACTTCCCAAATACGGATTTCTTCGGCTCGCAACTGGGGAACAATCCGAGTTATATTTGGAAATGGATACATGCGGCGAAAGATCTTGTAGGGGCTGGAACTAGATGGAAAGTTGGGGATGGCAGTGCTATTCGTATATGGGGTGATCCCTGGTTGGACCGAGACCACGCATACTACATCTCGACACCAGCGGTGCCAACATTTGAAGACATGGTAGTAGGGGATTTATTCGTTCCGGGAACCCGTGAATGGGACATTGAAGTCATTACTGAAGCGTTCAATGGGGAGGACAGAGCCAGCATTATGCGAACCACTCCAGCTCCACCTGGTAATGTCGACAAACAGGTGTGGCATTATTCATCAAGTGGGTTGTATACAGTGAAAACTGGGTATCACTTGGCGGCTAGAATGGTGGATGGTGTACAGGGCTACAATGAGACTCCTTGGAAGGGGATATGGAGAGTAAAAAGTGCCCCCGGAGGTTCGTGCTTTCTATTGGCGCCTATGTAAAGGGTGCTTAGCTGTTCGTACGAAAATTAGACGATGGTACCCCACGACGGAAACAACTTGCCCTCTATGTTTGCAAATGCCCGAAAGCTTATGGCATTTGTTTGTGGACTGTGCATTTGCAAAAAGCTACTAGGAGGAGAGTAATCTTTGGCAAAAGATCGATTTGTTGTGTTACGAAGTTGATGGACACAATGATCTCTTCCTGAATTTGCCTAGACAAGCTGGAGAATTGTGTGATGGAGAGGGCATCAATGGTTGTATGGGCCATTTGGAGGGCTAGAAATGAGGTTGTTTGGGATGACAGGAGAAGCTCCCCTATCAAGCGATGTTTTCTGCCACGATCTTCCTGGCGGAATGGCAGGCGACGAGGCCTGTCCCAAAACTATTACGCGGACAGGTGAGCTGTCGAAAGTGGCATGTACCAAGATGGGGCTTCGTGAAAGTTAATGTTGATGCGAGCTTTTATGAGGACTCTCTCCAGACGGGTATTGGAATGGTAATACATGATGATATGGGAGAGTTCATTTGCTGCAGGTCGATGGTACGACAGGGAGTGATGCGGGTAGACGAGGGTGAGGCGTGGGGAGTGGTGGAAGCTGCCAGGTGGGCGGTAAATCTGGGCTTTACGCGTGTAATGGTAGAGTCGGATTCGAAGAGGGTCGTTGATGCGTTGAAGACGAGTATGGATGGAGGAATGGTTCTTTGCGATTATATAGCAGAAGGAAGGAGCCTGTTTGCTAGCCAAGAACACTTCTCTATTTCTTGGGTTTGTCGTAGTGCCAATTTGATTGCACATACCATTGCTAGGACTAGTCGCTTATTTGATAGTCCCTATTGTTGGGTAGAGCCACCGAACTCTGTGGTCGGCCTGCTCGATAGATGCGTTTCTTGTGTTTGAGTTCATTTTTTTCCGTCAAAAAAAAAAAAAAAAAAAAAAAAAATATTGTAAGTATCTCATGGCCAAATTCATTTGGATGCATTATGCCAATTTTTTTTTGGGGATAAATGAACTTGAAATCTTGTTTCAGAGAATGTAATTTATGACTCAATGGGTGAACAATTATTTTGGAGAGAAAATAGAGATCAATAATGGTAGTTGTAGAGATCGACCCCAATATGAACCGATTAATTTAATTTCCCTTTTCAGTCTTATATATTTTTTAAATTATGGGAAATTTGACACTATTACCACTTGTTTGTACATTAGATTTAGGGACACATTTATGTGAGATTATTTTACAATGAAAAAAAGTATCACAGAGACATGATGTTTTAACATTGCGAAAGATGTAGATATCAATTTATGTTAAGTTATACAGTGACATATTAAGAATACGAATTTTGAGAGGGCAAGAGTATAATAAAGCACGTATTTTAAGTCTAATTAATAGATATCAATACTTATACGATACAATTATACCCATACATACATATACTGTTAAATAATGAAGATAAATACACATATTGATATAATTGTACACATGTATTTATATATATATATATATATATATATATATATATATGAGTTTTTATTTAAAATTTGTTATTACTCAATAATTAAAATAGAAAATAGTAATGTAGGCAAAAGGTTCTCCTCTCTCCATACCTTGTCTGCTTATGTGCATGACATGGTTCTTACCTTTGTACTTGGGAATCGAAATGCCTTTTGGATAGGAATTAAAAAATTATCCAACTACTCTAAATATAAATATCAAGAGGATTGATTTATTTCTTTTCTTCTATAAATAATGTTTGAGTGATAAAAAAATAAATGGTTTAATATGCTAATTTGTCTTATAGATGTCTTCCCTACCTACTCTTTTAATTTTAGGTTAAATAATTTATATTACGTATGTGTTATTCAACAACTTTGCAAACTACATATTTTTCCTTAAGAATTAATATTAGATTTATGTGAAAACTTAACTCAAAGTTGAGGCTTATGGCATAGAACTTGAGTAATATTTTCTAACTAAAAAGTTGTATTTTATGTGTTATACGCTTATACTAGCACGTAAACAACTTTGCAAATTAAATTTTATTTTAAAGAAATAGTATTATATTTATGTGAAAACTTTACTCAAAGTAAGCTTATGGCATAGAACTTGAGTTATATTTTCTAACTATAAAATTGTATTATATGTGTTATACTAGCATGTAACCCATATACTGCACGAGATTGAAAATAATTTTTATATTATTAATTTTAAATTAAATACTTTTAAATATTTAATTAATTTATTTAATTTAATTATTGACATAATTTTTATTTTTTAATATTATATGTTATATTCTCATTTACTTTTTATTCTAAATTCTAAACTATAGAGTATATAATTAATATAATGTGTATATGTAAAAAGAATGATGGATGAAGGATGTTGTAAAATATTAGAATAACGATAAAGGAGAATGAAAGAACACGGATTTGTTTACCCAGTTCGTCCAAAATGACTACATTTGGGGGCGACCTAGCCAGAAGAGTTTTCACTATAATCTCAATATTCTTACTCTTCTCTCTTCTCCCGGCGGTACAATTCAATATCCCTATATATACTAGAGATTGAGCTTTAGCCCTAAAAGCCCTAACTCTAAGCCCATCAATAATAATAAGTACTGTATTTACAACACTCCCACTTGGACATTACAATGCGATGTTCATACCTAACTAAAATATCGCTGGAATAATTCAAATAGAGAAACTTAGTAAAATAAGAAAAAATACAACTAATGATCTTCGAGACCAATCTTCAAAACGCTCCCCCTGAGGACAACAGTCTTCCAAGCCTTTTGTATTATGTTTTCACACTCTTCTGGAGTTCATGTAGGTAAAATAATTTAAGGGATATATGTTTTGTCAAGTTCCCTTTAACAATCCTATTATTCATATGGGCGACAAAAGTTGCATTTTCCTCATAATGGATGATAGGAGATATATCATTATCACATGAATCATAATTGTATTTAAATCAAAATCTTACAAACGTCGAAGATACTAAACATATGCTTTAAAATTTTACAATATCTCCTTATAGGAGAAGCACTAAACTAATCTTGCAAGCAAACTCAATATAAATTCAATATCGAATTTGGTGCAGTTCTTAATATATAATAATGCACTAAGGACACTCTGATAAGGAACTTGTGGTCCTAACATGTCATATGTATCTTCTTTAAGTCTAAATTTGTCTTTATCCACTTCAAGGGATCGAACAATTACTAGTGTGCTAAGTAAATGAGATTTAAGATAAAATCTCTCCAATACCTTCTCCAAGTAAGTTAATTGGTATATAAAGATTCATTTTGCTTTAGGGAAGTGTTCGATCTGCTGGTCAATACTTGATTTCACCAAATTTTTATTTCAAAATTCAATCTCTAAGATTAAATTAGTTTTCTTTGATTTCCTTACTTGTTCCAACAATATTTAGATTATCACCAGAAATCGAGATAATACTAACACCACCAAAATAATTTCTTTGTAAACACGTAAGGAAATATTTCAATGTTTATTTATTCCTTCCTCGGAAGGAATTAATTGAGTCGATCGTGGAATATTCGACCCAAATATTTTATGTCATATAATGACCTTTGTAATTTTAACGTCGTACATAGTACGATTCTAATCATTCCTAATCAGGGGAATGTTATATTCATCAAGGATCTTCATATAAATATTGACATCTATTGATCAATATAAGCATGTGGTTACAACGTTTATCAACTGCATTTCTAAATTTAATTTTACTAACTGTCAGAGATATTAAGTAGCGGAACTTTATTTCATACATAACAGGAGTATATATTTAATTAAATCAATATCGGGTCTCTGCAAAAACCCATGAGCTACAGCTCGCTTTGTACCTCATTACGTCATTATTCTCGCTTTCTTTTCATACAAATACACATTTATATCCAACAGGGATAACGTTTCAGGGTGTATTTACGATAAAGTCAAGAATATTAGCGAATCGAGCTCTGCCTCAATTGCTTCTTCCTATTTTACCCAGTCAAAGTGTTTCCGGCTCAACTATTGACTTTTGGGTACTGGATCCAAATTTTTAATAGTGAGAGCAATTATGGCAACGAATAAGTTATCGACAACATTGGTAAATTTCTCCTGTATTTATAATTTCTATATTTATATCAACCAGATCTTCATCCTTTCCCATAATATTTTGAGTCATTCCGCAATTCTAGTATTCTTTTTATTTTGTGCACGTGCTTCATTACTAGAATTTTCATCTTCGGGACGAATCTATTTAAGAGACTTCAAGAGTGACTGAATATATTTGTTAGCTTTAGTAATTACCGCGGATTTGTGTCTTACATAATAAGGGGTCCTTTACGCTTCTGGCGTGTAGGGGCATTAACATATATAATTGCCTAAAATTAACACATTTACTCTTTTGGTGCATTTACAAGTATATGTGTTTTAGTCACTTCTTTATCATCAATAAATTAGTCTGGCAGATTACTCGCTAAATATTGCAAGTTAATTTATCATTTGAACTTCCAGTTCATTTTGACTAGTGTGTGAACTTTCATATTGAAGATCTTTTATATTCCACGAAATTTCTCGGCATTCATTGAATTTTAAATTCTTATCTCCCCCTAATGCCGAGAAATGATCTTCATCAAATGTACAATTAGCCAACTGGGCCGTGAAGTGAGGTACACTGTGGTGGTGATAATGAAAACAAATATTGCACATTCTAATATTTGCAGATGGGAAATGTTTAGTTTTTAAGCACTAGTTATAAAAGGGGAATAATCAAGATATGCAGTGGGTCGGATTTGAATTAGATTAGCACCATGTAAAATTTCATGCCCCCAACATGATATAACTAAGTTGGAATTCTTCAATAATAGTCTAGTAATTATTTTGATAAAATCTATTAGTAATTCAACTAAACAATTCTCGATGTGGACGAGATTAAATGCTCAATTTTAATTCTCAATGTCATATGATAATCATTAATGTCATCAAATCGACATTAACCATTCAAATGGATTTATTGGATAATCCAAAATTTTAAGTTTAATAATATTTGACAATAAATTTACTTCAGGCAAATTATATTAGTCCACAAGTATTTTCATGACTCTATTCAAGAAAAATAAAATATATGATTCCAACTTTAGTACGAGAATGTCGTACTATAAAATTTTCCAATTTATGTTTTTGCATAAGCCCCACAAATAAATTAATTTACATAAGGGATTATGTTGTTTGACATATTTTGTAAATAGAATTAGTCAAAATCCGACTTATCATATTTTGAACCGCTCATGTCATAATTTCGATAAATTTGCTTCAGGCAAATTAGTACGTCATTCAAAGAATCATTTTCAATGTTTATGTTTGCTTCGGGCAAATTAGTATGATGAGATTCTATTTTGCTCATAATTATATAAGGACTTAATTTTAATTGAAAAGTTTTCAGGTACAATTTATACATTTTCGACTCAAAACAGGTATAGCAGAATGAATCTCAACGTAGAGAGTTCAAGTCAAGAAATAATTACAGTTAAGAGCAAGCTTGATAGATTTCCAAGATAATTTTTACTACTATTGTCCATAAGAAAAACTTGATATAAACTTTCATATGTAGTTCATATTCAATAAATTTCCATGAAACAATCAGCCGCAAAAATCAGTAATAATAGGCAAATAATAAATTTCACAGAATTCCTAAATTCTACAGCAAATAATCCCAAACCTATTCTGCAGCAAGCAGTTCTAGTTGCTTAAATATAAAAGAGGTTAAACTTTTTTACCTGAGCGGAACCCTACGGTAAGGGTTCCTAATCATCTAATAAAAAATTTGGCCGCATCGAGTGCAGGCTCAATAGAGGGTTCAGATGTCTGTTTTCTCATCTCAGCTTTAGATCATCTCATATACATAGCAATTCCTTCAGCTTTAGACTCACCTTGGAAGTATTCAAATTCGCGTGTATACTTTCTCGCCGTCTGTTGTGCAGGGCAGTTTGATTCGCCCTATACACTCTCTCAAATGGGGACACCAACAATTCCAAAGAAAAATAAAATCCACAGGAATTAACGGGGTTAATTAATCATGCATAAAAGCATTAGACAGAAGTGACATGCTTATATAATATATAAGTACATAAGTACTCTTTAGAATATGAATCCTAATGTATTAAACTGAAACCACTTATCATAGCCAATTTAAATAAATATATGCACAAAATGTAGTAAATAAAATGATTATTTTAATGTTGGTTTCCTCCACTCCTTTAACATAATTATCGGTAAACAGAAACACAATTTCATAAGAATGCAATATAGTCATGGTCTATCAAACGCGGTTTCAAATAATATAATATAGTATGCAACTAAATCTTTACCAAATATTCAAATAATATAATTATCAATAGATTTATATACATAATCAGTGAATAAATAATATCATACATGTAAGGTTTGTGCATAGGAGATTCTTCTGGAATAATTATTGGTTCAGATAATATTTCTGTACACAGTAGCACCACATATTCTTCAGGAGTAAGAATATACACCAGTCACCATATATATTGCTAAATTCAACATATTCAGCAATACATGGATCTTAAAAGTGTTTATACATATCTTTTACTAATATAAAATATAACAAGTTGATATTCCAAAAAAAGAAAAGGATCAATAAGGACGTTTTTAATATGGATGAATGGATCAAATCCCTCTATATGATATATGCTATATCAATATGTGCACACCTTACGTCCAAAGCCCCAATTTGCCAAAAGTTTGACCACTAATTTCCAAAGTTGATTATAAACATTCTCGATTCAATTAATTAGAGATTATATAGGGTCAATTTAGAATTTACACGATAAAGGCATAATTACCTGGGAGGTGACGTTAACTTCCCCATATTTTGGAGAAGCACTCGTGCTGATAACGTGTTGTAAAATATTAGAATAACGATAAAGGAGAATGGAAGAACACGGATTTGTTTACCCAGTTCCTCCAAAAGGACCGACCAAGCCAGGAGGATTTTCACTATAATTTCAATATTCTTACTCTTCTCTCTTCTCCCGGCGGTACAATTCAATATCCCTATATATACTAGAGATTGGACTTTAGCCCTAAAAGCCCTAACTCTAACCCATCAATAATAATAAGTAATGTCTACTAATACTATTGTATTTACAACAAAGGAGACATAGATCCTGAGAAAATCTCACGACCATAAAGAGACGTGAAAACTGGAAAAAAAAAAGAAAAAACGTTAAAAATAAATTAGTAAAGAATAATAATCTATAAAAATTGAATAACATATCTTAAATTAGAGAAATTAATGGTGAGATTAAAAATTATACTATAAATAATCACTCATAAAATTTAACGACGTTGATAAACGAAGTAAAATGAACCGTATATATTTTGAAAATTAAGTATTAAGCATAAATCAACTCTTTATAGAATTGCAAGATTTTTAAATAGATAATTTGTGTGAGTAAAAGATGATTCACAATTAGTAGATAATAGTTAATAGAGTATTAAATAAGCTCACCCTAGCCATTTTGGACCGAAACAACGTGATTTAGATTAAACAATCAAACAGAAAACGTCAAGATTTAAATGTATCATTAAAGTACTAAATCGAGTACTCACAAAATAAAATTCTAAAATTATAAAAATAAATCTAAAATATGAAATAATTTAGTAAATAAAATTCAATTTTATATAAGGTAAAATATTATGTGCAGCATGTTCGTCGTACACCATTACTACTATTGCTTGTAAATATCAACATTTTATTTGTAAAGTGTAAAGTGTGGATCCTTAAAAGCAATAGTAATAATGGTAGTGGGTCTCTTGTGCACCCAAGTACACCGTGCACTCATGCAACTGAATGATTCATTTAAAAAAAATACTTGACTCATTAAATATATTAGACATGTTCTGTGGATACTTAGATAGGGTTGGAGCAAGTGCACAGATCTTAAATCGGTGCAACAGTTGCACATGAGACTTTGTCGTGTCTAATAATGGTGTACATGCTGCACATAATTTCTTCTCTATAAATAATTAATTGTATCCAACCGCATTGAGAAAAGCTTAAACGCTCAAACTAGATACTCCTCCTTTTTTATTTGAGTTGATATATTGTGAAACTTGTTCACCGTAAAATTGATTTTTTTTATATATATACTCTTTAGTAATATAAGTCACACACTTTAGTAATATAAATCACACCCTTCAGTTATCACTACAACACTCTTTGCTATAATATAAGTAACACCCTTCACTTTTATGAGTAATACTATTTATAGTAAAAAGTTACACCCTTTACAGTAAAAAGTTACACTCTTTAGTAATATAAGTCAGACTCCTTAACCAGTTTCACCGTGAAACTTGTTCACACTATACTTTGCCTTTTTATTTACATGTTGTTTTAGCCTTTTGAATTATTTGTGAAATAGATATCGTTCTGGTATTTTATCCTCTTTTATCTCATATTTACCTTTAATATTGTAATTTCAAATTTCAAATTTTCTACAAATGTGTTGTGTGTTTAATTTTTCAATCAATAGTATTTATTAAGAATATTTAAATAATATTAATTAAGGTTAATTTTGAAAAATAAAATATGTTCTTAATTTATCTTAAAAACCCGAGAATGACATCTATTAAAAAATGAGGGAGCACTAAGTTTACAAATAAACAACCGACTGTCTGGACAAAAAATATCCAAATTTAAGCGGGCCGACCAACTGGTCCAGCCCATTTAAAATTTAGTAAACCCAAAAGGGAAAATGGGCCTGGCCTTGGTGTGTGGAGGGGGTTAATATTTTTTTAGCTATTTCCAATAAATCTTAATATTACAATTTAATTTAAAAACACGTCAAGTGAGTATTTGCAAACTCAAATAGAAGTTTAAAATTACTTGTTTTGAGGCCATAGGCACTTTTGAAGTGTTTGTAAACTCAATAAATTAATTAACTTAAATACTTAAAAAGCATTTTTTTTGAAGAACCGCTCTCCATGCTTCTACTAGTTTAAAAACACTTCTCATTATTATTATAATTTTATCCTTATAATTTTAACAATTTTACAACTTTACCATTATTTGTCACTACTTTTAATAAGGGTACTTCAGTAAAATTATCAAAAAGTGATTTATTTTGCAAACACTCTAACTTTTAAAAATTGACTAAAAGTACTTTATTTTAAAACACTACTCACTTTCAATTTTATTACTAAAATCAATTTTAATCACTTTAGAAGAAACACTATTGTTTACTGGCACACCCCAAATATCGATCTTATAATTCTCTTTTTAAGCAACACACACACACCAGTTTCGTTATAAAAACATTTCAAGATCAAAATATCGGTCTTATCATGTAACATACTCTCCCTATGTCCCTCTATAACGTTCTCCTTTACTTTGAGTATTTTATTTAAGAAATAATAATAAAATAATTAAAAATGAAGGGTAGTTTTGGGTATTAAAAGAGATGAAAAAGGTATGTAGAGTAGTGAGTGATATTTTTTATAATATTATATTAAAAGTGAGGATAAAATTATAGATAGTGGAGGTATTTTTCCCATTTATAGAAAGAGGAACTTATTGTGGGACGGAGTGAGTATTTTTTATAGGGCTCTTATTAGGGATGACAATGAGGTGGGTTCAAACCCACACCCACATTGAACATGTCCCGCTCGGGACAGGTTAGAACCAGGTCAAAATAAAATATTTTATACTTTAAAATTTATCTAAAAATAATAAAATGTTAAATGAGGCGGGACGGGTTAGACCCGACGGGTCCACGGGGAGGGCGGGAACGGGTCATGGGACCATTAAAATCTTGGCGGGGCGGGTTATGAAATTGGTCAAACCCCTCACGTTGCCATCCCTAGCTCTTATATATTTTTAATAAGGTTTTAAACTTATATTACTATAAATACTATGATCACTATAATTATAAATTTATAATCACTACTATAATAAAGGTCTAGTTTTACATATATATAGTATGAAAATGTAAAAAACGTGATTATGTCTTGTAATTTGTATACAATTTCACCAAATTTATCGAGAAAGCCAACATGCATGGTTTTCTCCATATTAAACCGTTGGTTAATGCTCAATTGTGCATTAATATATTGTACCACATGTATTAGCGTGTTTTTTTTTTATCATGAAAGAAATTTCATTGAAAAATGGACATGATGAGTACCCAGGTTTACAATGAGAGGGCATAAATTGCCACAAGAGGTGATACCAGTAGCAAAATCAGAAAATACATGTATTAACGTATTGTAACATATAACACATTAAAAACGTGGTATAATATGATAAAGAATTGCTACTGAGTAGTAGTGCATTAGATTATGTTTATCAGTGACACTCATTCAACCAAATCTTCTAAAATAATATTAATTTATCTCTTATCCACATACACATTCTACTATCCAACTCAATTTTTAACTTTTTTATACTTTTCCAATGACATCGATTCAACCTAAAATTATTATTTTTAAATATGTATTATGTATAATCTATTTTTGTTATATTTACATGTGTAAAAAAATATAAAAAAATTGATATTCTAAATACGTGATTATAATAGAGAAAGAAATTATCATACACTTAAAATAAAGAGTTGGTATGCTGTGAAACTTGTTCACCGTGAAACTTTTTTTTTTTTACAGGCATACTATTTAGTAATAGACCCTCTAGTAATATAAGTCACACCCTTCAGTTATCACTACGATACCCTCTACTATAATATAAGTCACACCTTTCACTTTTATGAGTAATACTCTTTATAGTAAAAAGTCACACCCTTTATAATAAAAAGTCACACTCTTTAGTAATATAAGTCACACTCCTTAACCAGTTTCACCGTGAAACTTGTTCACCCTATACTTTGCCTAAATTAAATTACAAATTCAATAACAAAATTAAAATTACAAAATCTAAAAATATTTTGATATTTAACTCAATATGTAGAGAATTTATTTTTACAAATTTTGACTTTTTTTTCTAAAACATATGATCATCAATGTTTATAGAAAATTACAAAAACCAATCATAAATTAACACATGTATTGAAAATGAAATAAATTGGGTTTGACACTGGGCTGGCCATAAGCTCTTGTCACCACATTTCCTTGCCATTCAAAATATTTAATAAATTTTTTTTTGCCATCTTGTGGTGACATTTGTAAGAATTTCACCAATATACTTAGGTGTATTTTGAAACACTAAAAACAACTTTTAGAATCACTTATTTTCAAAAGTTGTGAGGGATAAATTTAAAAATAAATATTTTTAGAAACTATTTTTAGTATTTCAAAACACACCCTTAGACCCATAAAAAAAAACAGCTAACGTATATTACATCATCACAATTCACAAACTCATCCCCTCTTCCACACGTGTGTATCTCAAGGGACAGTTTTTTTTCTTGCAAATAAAATCACCACTTTTCATTAAATTGCAATTTAATTTAAACCTTTAGAAAATTGCAAATAAATCATTACTTTTAAACATTGTTGCAAATTAAATTTATTAACAATATTTTTTGTGCCCGAATTTGATATGACCAATCGATATAGTCACCTCTTAATCCAAATATCGTCATTTTATGTAACGAAAAACCTATTAGAATTGACATGTAAGATAAACGGGCACAAAGAAAATCGCCCATAAACCTAACTTGCAACAATATTTAAAGGTGATGATTAATTTGCAATTATCCAAAAGTTGAAATTAAATTGCAATTCCTTGAAAAGTGGTGATTTTATTTGTAATTAAGCATTTTTATAAAAACATACTCCCTCTATTTTTTATTAGATGTCATTTTGGGTTTTCAAGACAAATTACGGATATGTTTTTTATATTAAAATTAATCTTAGTTAATATTAATTAAAAAAAAAATAACAATGATTTAATATTTAAAAAATTACACACAATAATTTAGGTTTTTCAATATTTAAAATTCGAAATTATTTTTATTTGAAAATTAAAATGGACGTGTTGAAAAAAATTTCGTAGGCAATTTTCTATTCTTTTATAATATTAAAAGTATTTATGAAAATTTAAAATTTCTAAGGGGTATATATGTTATTTCTCAATGAAAATTGAAGCCGTGTGCCCGTCCATATTTTACACTCTAGATTTTTCAAATTTTAAATATACAATATAATTAATCTAAAAAAACCCATTGATCATTTTTATATAGAGTAACTATCTAAATATTGTAAAGACAAAGCATCTGATTTTCTCTTAAAACAGTTGAGTAGATTAATTCTTGTGAAACCGAAATTACGCACTCTCTCTTTTTCGAATACTATTACACAATAACTCGTGATCGTGAACAATAATTTTTTTTAAACTTTAACTTGCCCGTTAATTATCATCATAGAAGATAAATTCATCGTAAAGGGGATAAGTGACGAAAAAAAAAAAAAAAATTGCATTTCAAGATCAAAATGTAGTATATTTAAATTTAAGTACACAATATAAACTACACAAGAAATAAATTTAATTAAACCGTAAATATGAAGAATGAGAACGTCAAATCCAAATCGTGAGCGTCAACTATCTTATTACGAGGGTATCACAAACAAAGAACAATAATAAATTCAATACATTTTACTGAAACACACAAAATAAAATCCAATATACATAGTATAAAAGTCTAATGAATGTGAAATTACATATATGAACTCTTTAGAAACAAGCGTCCAAAACACAGCAACAACAGAGGGCAGCACAACTGCAACCAAAAGAAATATAAAAAATCATGATCAGTACCAAATTATACATTATTATGGTTAATTAGATGACCTAACACGTAAAACGTTTTTGCTATTTATCATAAAATGCAATTCATACGTGTCAAAACTCAAAAATCATCATCTATATAACTCTAATTATATTTATTGCATAATTTTTTTTAAAAATAAATGTCCTTATCTTTATCCAAATGCATTATAACGCGACTGGCCCACTTAGACTCTTTGCACGTGGCATTCTCTAGAAATTAACATAAATTTATTTATTATTATTAATATTATTATCAAAAAATTTTCTTATAAATTTTATTTATAATATAAAATTAATATCACTGCATTACAAAATTTATACAATTATTTTTATAAATTAATATTAATAATATTTAATATTATAAATTTAATTTATAAATATAATAATATTAATTAATAAGTACAATAATATTAATTTATAAGGATAATGATATAAATTTAGTTCAAAACCGACTTATTCTTATTCTATAAATAAATATAGTTAAAATTAAAATTAGAAAGAAGACTAACCATCCTTTCCAGAAGCCATCGCCTCTTGTTTGGGTGGTGACCGGCACAGCCTCACCCTGTTGCCCATCTTTTACCGGATAACCTGCCGGCGCCGGTGGATCCATATGACCGCCCTGCGCCTCCGCCGGGTACGCGGTGGCCGGTGGTGGATATGTTGCTACAACACAGAAAAAAAAGAAAAAAGTACCTCAAAACTCTAAACTTGTAATTTGAAAAATTAATTGGATTCAAGGAATTTTTTCCATGTTATTAAAATACATTAAAATTGATGGTATAACACACAATAAAAGTAGTATGAAAATTTACGTTACCTTGATTTTGGTTACTCATGATGACGTGTAGAGAGAGAAAACAAGAATTGAGTTGAGTAAGCAAAGGGAAATTTGATGAGTATAAGATAGATAAAATGTTGTATGTATATGTGTGTATATATAGGGTAGGGAGGAATTTTGTGGGGGAGGCGACATCGCGTGAAAAGGCTGAGCTGGGTGGAGAATTCAACCGAAAATTTCTATAAAAGAAATATTACAAAAGATCTTATAAAAGAAAACTTGGATCTTTTGTAATATTTCTTTTCTTTTATAGTAATAATAATTCACAACTCACGCGTCAATCGTCAAATGAGAGCATTTATTGGTAAGAAAGCTAACAGCCTAATATAGTAAGTGCATTATATATAAAGTTTGTTGTAAAATATAAGAATAAGAAGGGAGAAGAATACGAGAACACAAATTTGTTAACTCAATTCGTTTAGAAAAACTACATTTAAAGATGATTAAGTTAGGAGTGTTTCATTATTCTCTGTAATCTCTCTTCAACGGCAATACACAGAAGACACACACACACACATATATATATATATATATATATATATATATATATATATATATATATCATTTAGCCAAACAATAATACTAGTAATTAACAAGTAATGTCCACAATATTTAGAACAAAATTTATATTTATTTTGATATAATTTCTGCTATATATAAATTAGATGATGCTATATTTGGGTGGGTGGGTGGTGGGGGATTTTATCGCTCAATTTTATTGAAATGAGATATTTTTTATATCATTTTGTATTTTATAATACAAATAAATGACATATTTAATAAAAAAAATAAATGATATATATAAAAATAATAAAAAAAAATTAAAAGAAATAATTTTATTTAATTATATAGGATGCTTTTTTTTTTCATTTTTAATCGATGAAACACAAAAAGTTAAAAGAACCGAATTTTATTTAATTACACGGGCGGATGCTTTTTTCATTTTTAATGACAAAAGTTGTTTGTGTCTCCCAGTTTATAATTGGTGATATACTAATTTAACTATCATATATTTAATCATGTGAGACACCAATTAAAAGATACTATTTCGGTAAAGTTTTATTTAGTATATAAACTATTAATTTTAAAATTTAAACAATTCGTATGAAACAGTTTCATGCATGACGGAATATAACCTAATACAAATTAACATTCACTCTTTTTAAAATATTAAAACGTCAATGTTTAAATTATTTTATGCCTCATGGCGAGATCGTCTTACACAAATGTCCCTCCTTTAAAAAATTAACTAACTACATATGATTGAAATTTAATTCGATTGCAGTAGCAACCAATTATTTTAATGAAATTGAGATTCAAAATCATACTATTCAAACATTAACCAGAGCTCGAAACTCGAAAAGAAGAATTTAAGTAGTGCAAGCCCAAAATCGTTTTTAAAAAGGATGTCTTATGCACCTAAGTATATCGTGCACTCATACAACAGAATGTCATATTAAAAAAGTATTTGACCAATTGAATATATTAGACATGTTCTATAGATACATGGGTAGGGTTGAAGCGAATACACAGATTTTAAATTCGTGCAGTTACATAAGAGACTTTGTCTATTAAAAAATATTATCAAACACACACAATTCTCTTCTTGCTTAGTTATGTAGATCAGTGGCGGATTTAGCTAGGTGATAAGTACAGTTGCATACCTAAATTTTAAAAAATTCAATAAATTTTCTATGTAAAAGAGAAGAAAACATTATGTGTATCCGAAATGATAGAATAAATCATTAATTAGTCTAAAATATTTTACTTACTATTTTTTAATGTATCTCCAAATTTAAAATTTTAGATCCGCCATTGATATAGATAAAAAAATATTGTACTTATATTGTGTTTGCAAAGGCAAATTTGATACACGATCAATTCACTTTCATACTACTACTATTATTAATTTTTGGTACGTCTGTGCAACTTAATAGTTAAGACTTAAGACCATATTTAAATATAACTCTGACTATATTCTTATAAAAACAAATATTATTCTGACTATATAAATTGATCCTATTGGTTAAGCTAGCAAGAATAATTATAAAAAAGGAGTGGTTGTAAAGTAGCCAAGATTGCAGGATTAAATCAAATTTATATTAGAACAATACCAAGTGTCAAATAATAATTGAAGCATATGCATGATTCGGTCAACGAAAATAAATGTAAAAGGAGTCGTCATGATTTTGTCGTTCAATATGTGATTGAAATTAGTTAGGTATGAGAAGTTGACACTTTTAAGTTTTAAATCATATACAATTTAATGGCGTGTTTGAAAAAAATTGTATTTTGAAGACTGAATTAAAATTAGTGGTTATAAAAATTACTTAATGTTAAAATATATTCCCTTTGTTCCGTATTTGTTTATCCACTCGCTTTCAGTATGAGTTTTCGATTTGAATAGAAGTAGTATTTTAAGTGATAAAATGATTTTTAATTGAAGGTATTCTAATATTTTCTATTTTATTACTAAAGTATGATGATATTTTTGGATAAAAGTAATGATATGAAATATAATTTTGAGATGTTGTGTATGGATTATTTTTTAAAAGGGTAAACAAGTATGAAAATATTATAAAAAATAAAAAATAGTATTTGCAAAAAGTATAAATAATATTTAAAAAGATTTATAATATACTTAAAAGCATCTCATTTTTCATTTATACATTGTAATTTTTTGGCCGCTTATTTATTTAATCTAATAAAAGAGATAAGGAACTTTAAATGATTTTCACACATAATTTAAAGTGATTACAATTTAACTACAAAATAATTAAGAATTGTCTGCAAATTTTTCTTAATAGATATAAATATTTTCAATAAAAAATAATTTGATCTTTAAATAGTAAATATTGCCTACGACTTGCTTATGAATTTTTAAATTTTTTGTAGACATACAAATTACCTACGAAGAAAGTGTCTACACATTTATTATTTCTGTAGACAAATAAATTAACTACAAAAAATAATTCTCCAGACAACTTATATTTTCCGTAGGCAATTATATTTTTAGTTTAGAAATAACTTACAAATAAATTTACTTACGAATTACATTTCCATAGACAAATATACGTATGAATTAAAATGTCTATATGATTAGAAAAATTTGTAGACAAATCGTAGGCAATTCTTATTGTTTAAGGACGAAACTATTTCCGTTGAGATTTCATAGGCATATTAGAATATTTCGTAGGCAATTCTCTATTTTTTTGTAGTGATCATTTATAAATTTTAAAAAACACCCCCTAAAAATAATAAACAAAAATTTATATAAAGCAGTCTTATAAATTAAGATAAATCTCATTTGCTTATACTAAATGATTCATGGATTTATGGACCATCTATTCTAAAAGTAAAATATGACCCAAATTAAAAAAATGATGATACATTTTAGGCTTGAAATCGTTTCGCACCAGACTAGCACCTCAGAATACAGTCGTTTTGCGTTGGCTAAGTAAAAGTAATCATAGTATGAGATCTAAGCATGATAATAAAATTTTAGAATCTATACCTTATGAATTTTATACGTTGATTATAGAGCACGGAATAAGGATTTATAGATTAATTTGTTTGGTAGATTGGATTGTTGTTCTATTTGACACTATATAAGTTTTGGGAGAAATTAAATAAATAAAATTTTCCCGACACTCTCTACAAATTCGGACTTTTAGATGAGACAAAATTCTTTCATGGTATCAGAACTTAGGCTCGCCCATATCCTGGGTTCGATTCCTGTGGATGCACTCCACCCATTTAAATTGTTCACTCGTTGGGAATCCTCCCCAGAGAGCGGAGGTAAAGATTCGGCCCACGAGTGAGGGGGAGTATTGATGGAAATTAAATAAATTGATTATTCCCGACCCTTTCTACAAGTTCGGACTTTTAGATGAGACGAAACTCTTCACTTGTCGAGAAAAAATTAAATAAATGAATTGATTCCCACTCATCTAAACTTTTTCACTTGTCGAGGAAAATTAAATAAATGAATTGTCACTCCACCCATTTAAATTGTCCATTTCGTTAACTCTCCTCCGATTAAGAGAGGAGGTAAAGATTAAACCACGAGTGAGGGTAGTATTGATGGAAATTAAATAAAAATTGATTATTTTTAGATGAGGCAAACTCTTTCACTTTCGAGGAAAATTAAATAAAGAATTCCCACTCATCTAAACTCTTTTTTAGATTTCACTCTCTACAAGTTGAACTTTTAGATGAGACAAAACTCTTTCACTTGTCGAGGAAAATTAAATAAATGAATTGATCCACTCACCCTCTACAATGTTCAATGAGACTTTGAGGGAAATTAAATAAAAGACTCTCTTTATAAATTCGAACTTTTAGATGAGACGAAATTCTTCTATAAAAGGCCGTTTGTTATGCAAGAAATGAAAGGAAAAGAGGGGAAAAAAAACATATCCCACATTTTCGGATCTTGGTATTTGATTACTTTTTTCCTACCAAGAAAGCGATTTTCCTTTTTCCCATTTTAAATTGGATGATCCCACATCGTTGGTATTTCTAATACCAAATATTATCCATTATTTTTAATTGACAATAAATGACCCTATTTCAATTCATTGTTGGTAAAAAATATATGTAATAAAAGGGGTATAATAGTAAAATTAATAAATTAAATAAATGAATTGATTTGAATACATCTAACAAAATTAAAAAGTCAAATAACATATTGGTAAGTTTTTAGATTCATATCCGAAAGTATAAACGGTTCTATATAAAAGGCCTTTTTAATCAACTTTTGTTATGCAAGCGAAAAAAATGAAAGGAAAAAAAGGGGAAAAACAGTTTAAAAAATCCCACATTAGGATTTTTGTTACAGTGTTTAGTTATATTATTTAATTTGCATCATTTTGATATCAAAATATCTACAAATATAAGAATAACATTCTAACATAATTTTTTATTAAGAAATTATATTTATTTTTAGCAAAAAAATTATGGATCCAAATCTCATTCCAAAAAAATCTTATAAATATATTCACAATTAACGATACCAAATATTATCCATTGTTTTTTAATTTTAATAAATGACCCTATTTTAATTCATTGTTGGTAAAAATATATATGTAATAAAAAATGAAAACTTATAGATTAAAAATGAAAATTAATATTTTATCAAATGAATTACAAACAAACTCTACAATCTTTAAAATTTCAATAATTAAAAATACAGGTTAATTAAATTTTTAAAATAAATAACATTTTATTTGTAATACATCAAAATCAATACAATCTTAAAAAAAGTGTGACAAAATATATCATATAGGTCGAGATTGTAAAAATCTTTTATCCAATCGACCAAAAATCAAGAAAATTTCATTCATATTTTTCATATAATTAATATCAACCTAGAATAAAACTAGGGCTTAATAATTAATGGTATATTCAACACTGTCAATCTCATGAGAAAGCAAGACTTGTGCAATTGGTGTTTTTAAAAAACACTACAAGAAAATAGAGAAAAATAAATCTTTATTTTAAATAATTTATTTTCAAAAAAATTTTAGAGGATTTATAAAATTTTAGTAAAATAAACCTAGACACCTTCAAACAAATTTTCTATTTAATTTACGGAAAACACTTTGACATTTAGCTATATCGACTTGAATAACTTCGGTCGTGATTTCGGTAGAGATAATTAATGTGGCGTGCTAGTATTCCTAATCAATTTTTTGGTACCATATATATTCATCACACTTATTTCTCTATTTAACCGGATTTGAGAATATATAGAGAATTATTACAAACAAGTTTGTTAAAAAAAACCAAGTTTTAACAATTTTACTCCTAAGGTTTAGCATCGTAATTTCACTTTATAAATTCATCTTCTCGCCTAGATTCGTCCAGTCGTCCTTCATAAGCGGCCGTGAAACAGGTATCTATCTTCCTGCCTTCCACTTAATTTGTTCTCTTTTTTTTTTTTTTGGGTATTTTCTGTTTGTTATAAAAAAAAATTGAGTTCAACCTTTCATTTGAATGTTGATTATAATTTTAATTAGCCAATAAAATTGTAGAATGAGGGTTGCAGTGAGGAACAGGGATTGATCTAGGGTTAAGATTAAAAGTTTTTGTACAATATATATTGATAAATTTATATCCAAATATGCATTTTGTATAAAATCTAAAATTAAATTTTATCAGTTTTTTATACAAAAAATAAACCAATGAAGAGTTCTCATTGTATAAATCAATTGAGATTTTAAAATTTCAAGAGTTCTCATTTAACTAAAAAAAAATTTCAAGAGTTCGTTTTTTTGGGACAAAATCTTGGATCCGTCCGTGTGATGAATCTTCACACACACCATGAGACCCCTACACACAATAAGTGATTTAAAAAAATATATATAAATAATTTTTTCCTACTCATTGTATTACCAAACATACCCGCGAATTGTGTTGAAATCCTTGCATCTTTTATCAATGACTATTTGCAACTTAATTTGTGTTTCAATATTTTTAATTATGAATTTTGATAATTTAATTATTGATTTTTTTTTTGTGTCTCAGTAGATCATGGAAACGGATACAAATTTTTTAATTGTTTCTTGTTGTGTAGTTGCAGTAGGAATTCCAGTCTGTCTCTTCTTAATTGTCTACTTGTGTCGGCCGGTACGAGGTGGTGACTCGGGAGGCGGCGGCGGCAACTCTAGAGGCGGAGGAGGCGGCTATGGTATCGGGCTTGGTAGCTTTGTAGGCTACACTGGAGGCGGTGGCAGCGGTGGTGACGGCGGTTGTGGAAGTGGTGTTGGCGGCGGCGGTTGTGGAGGTGGCGGAGGCGGAGGCTGTTGAGGGCGTATTCTATTTATGAATTAATATGTCTATTCCGGGAGTGTATTTCAATATTTTATTAACATAAAATTCTACATTATGGCATATATCTACATTAATTTTTTTATTTTTTTTTGAGCTCATATCTACATTAATTTTAACAATTGTTATGTTGATGTTTAAAATTTTTTTTAGTATTACAATGTGATTGGTTACATTTGATATATATTTTAACCCCAATAGCTTAGACAATGGAGAAACAGTCTCTTTAGTTGAGTTTAGTATAGTAAACAATTTAGAACAAAAACATCGGACAGTTACGTATTGTTTGTCTCTTGTATTATATTCCCCCTTTAATGAAATCAGTCTGAACAGTAATATTATGACCTACGTTTTGAAGGAGATTTTAATGAAATGTTGAGATATATTTTTTGTTTATTGTTTAATTAAATAAGGTGTCATCGTTAGTTTTTATATCATTTATTTGTCATCTCAGTTCTACTTATCGATGACACCCTAAAAATGAAAAATCTTACGAATGCTAGTTCAAAACAAGGAAAAAAAAACTTGAGTTTAAGTTGTGTTACAATTACCTGCAATATTTCTAGGCCCATTTCTGAAACTAAACATATCATGTATGTTTTGGTATTGGTCCACATCACAGAAAGTATTAATAAAGTCTTTTATTTTTATAAGTTGCATATATTTTGGTCTAAGTCAAAATTAGGTAGAAAACTCATTTTTTATGAAGTGGATATAAATTCCACTTTGTTATGAATTTTGGGTAAAAACACTCATTTCCCTATTATTAATATTCTTTTAAAAAACTTAGAGGCCGTTTGGTTAGAGGTAATAGAAGTAGGTTATGTGAATCACTTCTATTGATGTTGTTTGGTAGTTTTGATACACAAGTAATGTATAAGCAATTAATTACCCTCACATTCTCAACCCACCTCACATGATACACATAACCAAACATTGTTCATGTTCTAACCAAACAATAACAATATAATCAATAACTCTTAATGATTGATCCCTCAATAATACCCGTTACTATTATCATTCCCAAGTCATACCAAATGAGCCCTTAATTATCAATTACACTTTGATTCTTTAAAACAAAAATCTTGTGCTAAAATTTTAAATTAGTGCTTTGAAGTTATAGCTATAGATACGGAGGGGAAGCGGCACTAAAATATTAAAACATTAGTCAAGTTATTTGCTCAAATATTAACCCAATGATATCTCAGCACCCTCCGATAAAAAAGTATTGAAAATGCGAAGAAAATAACCAACAAATATATTTATTTGGAAAACATAGTGCTCTAACTTGTAAATGAATTAGCAAGTAGATCATTATCCATATTTTAAAATTTTAAGTGTAACTGTGTAGTTTGAGCACAAGGCCACGTCTGAAGTTCATCGTCGTCCAGCCACCAAAAAGAAGGTTAGATCTAGAAATTTCGAAAGCTAACTTAATTTTCGACCAAAAAGTTGAAAGATATAAGTTTTCACCCCCGAAAAATTCGAGAATAATAAAATTCGAACACAGCAAATAGGAGGAAAATGTATGCTGTGTTGCATCTGAAAAATAAAAAACCTGCTTTGAGCAAATGAAGAAATTTAAGAAAAAATATAATTAAATTTTGGAAATAAAACAAACCATTTATAACAGAAGCAACTGTCGTCGGCCTCGCCCTGCCCATCTCTCACCGCACGGATCTGCTCCGGTGGATCCATCTGAACAACTAACACAAACAATTATATAATTAAATCACTAAAAAATTCTAAACTAAATTAAATAATTTAATTGGATTTTTAAGAGAGTATTTCTGTGCCTGGATTCTGACGACGTGTAGAGAGAGAAATTATTAGAGAGGTCGTTTGATATATATAGGGACAGAAAATCCTTACTTTAATTCTCAAAACAAATTACTTTAATTCTCAAAATAAATAGGAATTTGAGATTATAAAGTAGTTGCTTTTGAAGTCCACTAAAGGATTTCTTATGGTAGTTTATTTGGGCCATTTACTGATTAAACTCAACCCAGCTTCCACTTCAAGTGAACAAACTTTTGGCCCACTACATTGAACTTTTATTCAAGTTTTAACAGGCCCAATCCAATAACCTAAATTTTCACTAAGCTCGCTTGTTTTTGCGACTCTGGTGTTTTGTTTATAAAGGAATTAAGACTTTATTTGTATGTTTGTATGGATGAATTTGAAATCCATGGATTTCATACACAAATCATAATTTTTTAATGGATTTACAAATATTTAGATTTGAGAGTTTAGGGAAGAGAGTGAAGGAGAAGAGGGAGGGATGTGTTAGATATGAGGAGATTTAAAATGTGTGATGATGAATATTTGAAATCTCTCTATTTTAAACTAGACTCTCGAATCTAAATATTTGTAAATCCATTGGAAAGTGATGATTTGTGTATAAAATTCATGAATTCAAATTCATCCATCCAAATGGAGGCTCTTGTGTTTTAATTTTAAAAAGTCAAATTATTCAATAAAATAAAATAAAATATACTATAATATACTACTTCACCAAGTTGAATTTATGCTGTAAATATAATGTTCAACTATTTTCAATTCATTCTATCATGCATGTATGTCGAACCACTATTATAAAAAATAGATATAATATATCAAAACAGAAGTTAATAGTTCACATGTCGTTTTTTATGCATTATGTCTAAAAGATAAGACTCTTCTACCTATAGTTGATCTAATGCAAAAACCAAATTAATTACAACAACTAATTGTAGGCAATGCCCCATTTATAATCATATTGTTAACACACGTGACGTGACAATATGTGGATTGCATTACATAAATACGCACACAATATGTGTGTGTATATATCAATTGCAATGGGCCACCGGCCACGCTCAACAAACTTCTAAAAAAACAATCAATCAAACTATCATTTTGTTGGACGTTTTGGCCCCTTTAGTCGCGTCAAGAAACCAATTGGAACTTATGATATCTTCATTTGTTAGTTTGGCAATATCAAATTTGAAAAGTAATTAATTAATTATTATAACTTTATGTTAGTTGGTATGAACCTAAAAGTGACTCCCTTTTCTATCTAACTTATAGAAGTAATATTTTTCAGTTTCATCAAAGTAAGTTATGTACTCGGTAAGTCCAATTGATATGATGCAATAAAAGTGTGTTTCATGTGCATTCATGTGTGTCGTGTTCTCATATTGCATTTTAGAATTATATAATTTGTTATATTGAAATATATAATTTGTTTACATTGAATCGTGTAATTATTTTTTTATATTAATAATTGCACGGTTCAATATAAATAAATTGTACTTTTTATTATAACAAATTACATCATTTTAAAATATACTATAAGTGCACAATGCACCTGAATGCATATTCAAGAATTAGTCATGTATTAATATGGAATCAAGTGTTGAAAGTGATCATTTGAACAATTCATTGTTGGACTTCAATCCATACCAAAATTGCATATATTTACACATTTTCCAAAATATTGTATTCCCTCAATTCCCCAGTTCCTATTTCCATCTTATTCATAATTACGTTCATTTTTATTTGACACTACGTTAATTTTTTTTTTTTTGATCAGGAAAAGATTTTAATATATTATGGACATAAACCCAGTTATTATACAAGTATTTACAAAGTGCTTTTGATTATCATTCGAGAATTTAAAGTCCAGTCACTAAAAGAAAATCTAGAAATCGCCTTATCTTTTACGAAGAGCCAACTCCAAGTCCTCGCCTTGAATTCTTCAATAAACTTGATGTTGGAGAACTCTAGATTCCTAAAAATAGTGTCGTTTCCCCACTTCCATATTAGCCATACCACGCCGAGCCAAAGACAAGTTGCAATAAATTTACCTCGTTTCCCTCTGAAGCTCTGGGTGAAAGAGGAGAGATTTGAGGCAATATTAGAGTCCAAAGCTGTAGTGATGTTAAGCCATTTCATGATTTCCATCCAAACTGATTATAAAGTAGAGCACTCGAAGAACACATGTCGGGCATTTTCCTCCTCAGATGAACAAAAGACACACCTTAAGTCATCATGTTGTTGTAGGACCTTTCGTCGAACGAGGTTGTCTTTTGTTGGTAGTCGATTCACTGCGTTAATTAATCCACTGCAAATTTACCTTCTTTTTTCTAACATTACCCCTAATAAATAAATAATTAATGTAGTATCGAAGTATTGTTCATCTTGTAATTAATGAGAAAATAAAGATATAAAAGTGTTTTAATACCCTAATTAATACTAAAATTGATTTGTGTGAATGGGTAAAATTAAACACATAATAAGGAACAGACGTAGTAATTAATAACTTCATGCATATGTGTTTAATTTATTTTGTTATTTATATATTTATATAAATAAAAGTACAATTTTACATAACGAAAATTGTAAAAGTTTTTTTTTTTTCAATTCTGAAAAGATTAAAATATAGGAGTACCGTTTAAATACAATGCGCTTCACATTTAATTTGATATATACATGTTCCAAACACGTGTATTTATTTTTAATAGTATTTCTTTTAATTTATGCCATGTCTCAATGCCTCAGACGATTCAATTTTGTAGTATATAGTAATATCGGATATGTAACACGTGACGTATTTAAAAGTACTATTATATAACACTCGCAAATTAAACAGGTATATGTATAGTTTAAAATGGTAATCCTACATTCTTAAAGTCGTAATTTGGTATGGACAGTAACCTTTGCCTACCCAGTACCCACCATGATCACAATTAATTTCTTAATTTATTACTTAACAAGACTTTGTTGTTCAAGTTTCAACTGGTACAATCTTTTTTTCCCACATCGAAATGTGAGGAGACCTTGATTTTAACTTAATTGATGTCCATATACATGCCACAAGCCAAAAAAATGTCCTGTCGTACAAAAATAAAATGAAAATGAAGCAACAGAAAATTTGCAAAATCATCACGATTAATTAATTTATTAGTTTGGGGTAAAAGTATTTTAAAGGTAATAAAATTACGATGGTTTCCTAAGAAAATCAATTACAAATATAGTTCTTTCTACCACCGAACATATGACATATTTTTTCATCTCGCTATATATCGAAATCGCAACCACCACACGAGGGAACCATTCGAAACCTCAATCACCACAAAAGGGGGACAATCATCCCACTGTAAGGAGAACCACATGTGAAGATAAATTTTCTTTTTTCGAGTTCTTAGATAGCAGAGCTCTAACCAGTTGAGTCTTATTCATTAAAAATGATGTTATACATCGGGGCCCCTAACTTTGGATTGGCCCAACGTGGTCCTTAGCCTAATTTCTAGTAAAGTGATCAATTTACGTTTTTATATTTAAAGTGATACATTTGATAAGTAAGTAAATAACTCATGACAGGATCAAAGTGTGTACGTACACATTTACATTTTTTACTGCACTTTCTAAATAAATGACAGGGACCATGAAATGATAAATGTAATTAATTGAACAAACGTGGCATTCATCTCAATAATGTAATAAAAGATTTTGTTACTTCATTGTGTAATAAAATTCTTACCTGATTATGTTTACTTAGAGGAAGTCTTGTGGAGGATGGACTAATATATGAGATAGGACTACATTTTAATACTTAATTATATCATTATTCTTTTAATATATTCATACGGAACCTCACAAATTTATTGGATCATGCCATATATAATAATAAAACCTCTAAAGTACAATTGATTCCTAAAATGAACCAATTTGTACATATATTGCTTTTGGGCCCTCCCTAGCAGATATGGATTGATCTCCATATTAATGGATTTTTTCGCGGGATATTAAGTAAAACAAAGTTATTAAATGAGTAAATTGTAGAAGTGGTCCATGTGAATTTGTCTTCATGAAAATGATCATTTTTTTAACAAAAATAATTCCATAGGATTTTACAAGCAAAAAACAAATAAATTTTTTGGACCAAATTTATTTTTTTGTTTTTTTTTTTAATTTTTTTGGAACCAAAACTGTTAAATAAAAATCAAATGAGACCATTTCTGCAAAAAAAAAGAGGAGAACATAGGACTAAAACTGCAGACGAAAAATTCGCATGAGACCACTTTTGCAATTTACCCATTACTAAACTCGTAAGTATATATATACACATACACATGCAAATGGTTTCAATTCAAAGAAAATCAAAGCATCCTCCAGGGGTTTAGCCGAATGATAAGACATGTAGAGGAGAAATCTCTCAACATATGATTTTGGGGATTAAAGAATGTTGACTCTCTCTCATAGTGTCTACTATATTAATTATCACATATATCTCTTCATTTATAACTCACCCGATTGAGGATCAAGTGCGGACGGAGAACTTAATTTCTGGTCTCCCCCTTATCTAAATTCATTAAAAAGTGGCATACAGTATATCTATGTATATATATATATATATTAACGCAGGTTGATCATGTACTCCCTCCCTTTCAAGTTTCAACCCACCGCTTCATAACTTTAATTCTCTTGAGCTAAATTGGTTACACAATGACAATGACATCGAAAAAGAAGATAATCCTAATCCCATATCCAGCACAAGGCCACGTCACTCCGATGCTCAAATTCGCCGCCGTCCTCTCCACCCTCCCCGCCCTCCAGCCGGTGCTCCTCACGCCGGAGTTCATCCACCGCCGCATTTCCCCCCGGATCAACCCCGCCGACGGTATCATCTGCCGCTCAATCCCCGACGGGTTAGACGACGCCGCGCCGCGCGATTTCTTCGCCATCCAGACAGCCATGGAGGACCACATGCCACGTGTCCTCCACCAATATATTAGAGAGATGATCCAAGACGGCGGCGGAGTTGCTTGTGTCGTGGTGGACTTGCTGGCCTCCTCCGCCGTCGAGGTGGCGCGCAGCTGCGGCGTCCAGGCCGACGGGTTCTGGCCGGCGGCGAACGCGACTTACCGCCTTGTTGCCGCCATTCCTCAGCTCCTACGAAGTGGTATTATCTCTGAAAATGGTAAGAAAAACGTTAATCAATATTTATGTTAATTTTTTATCTGATCTGAAATGCACCAAGTAAAATTTATCGTGTAATTGTTACAATTTTGAACCTATTTTGACTAAATTTGAATTAAATTATTTAGATGAGAATTAAAATATAGTCAAAATTGAGTAAAAAATTGTACATGTCAATTATACGATGAAATTGGTGCGCACAAATTTTTTACTTTTTTATTTTTTGTAGCATATAAATTAATGCGTCCTATAAATTGAACCATACAATATTAGTGATATAAGATAAATTCAAAGATTAATAGGCCGGCTTGTAATTAATTAAACCTTGGTAAATTTATGATAGTATAATAGGTTTACAACATTTATATCAATTATTAAATCATAACAAAAATTTATATGAGACAGTCTCATGTATTAGACATAGTACTACTGAGCACAAATTAACACCCATTTTTACCAAAGTGCTAAAGCGTCAATGCTCAAATTATACTCTGTTTCACTCGTGAGACGGTCACGCAAATATGCCTCCCGAATTAAAGTTTTTTGTATTGTTTAGAATATGTGTTCAAAAGTAAAACAAATATGCTTCATTTATAAAGAATGTTTACATATATATTACATTAAAAATTATGGAGTATATTATTTCATACAAATATTTAAATTAAATACATAAACTATGAAAACCGTATATACTAGACATGGAGTGGCTGTTTGACACCGACATGTTTGGTGTTTCTAAAAGAAAAACAAAAACATTAAAAGGATCCTTGCACATGTTGTATAAATTCAACCACTTAACCATGCATATTACGATATGAACCTATCTACATAATTTATTATTTTATTTATTTTATCCGTTATAGTATGAAATTGAGCTCGTTTGCAATTAATCAATTATTGTATCGATACAAGAAGGTTATTAAATGTCTATCCACAAAAATTTGGGTGAATTCGAGCGTGATGAATTCGAGTTCGACTGTGAATTCTTTTTATATTAAATATCTTACTCACCATAAAAATTTGTATGAACTCGAATTTACGTGAATTCTTTTTATATCAAGTATTACTATTATTCATATGTACTACCACTGTTTAAAATTTAAACACTTGATTTTTTGAATAATAATAATGTATATACATAACATTGATAGTGTTTATAAGTATCAATAATAATCGAAAAAGAGAAGTCACGTGGACCCAAGTTTTGTATATTTAATTATTCAAATTAAGCCATTTAACGCATATTATCCTGTATTAGAAGTGATTAAAACACATAACAAAATTATAAATTATAAATATAAAATGATACCTTATTTATTAGATAATTAATTAACAACCAAAATTCAAGGCGAAGTGTGCGCATTGACAAAGTAATTTGGCATGCATATAATTAGCAATTGACTACAAAATAAATTAATCGTAACGCCGACACATTATGATTTTTATACTATATATTTATTTTAATAATATAAAAAAATGTACAAAATTACAAATAACTAATACGTATAGATATTTAACTGCTTGTCAACTTGATTAGTATATATTTGGCCGCGTAGACCATTAATTATTCATACTATTCTATTTCTAATATTGTTTCATTTTATACTTTAATAATACCACACACAAATTCACAATGCATATTAAATAGTATTACTAATTAATTTATGACGTGTTTAAAAGTAATTAAATATTTTGTGAGACTTCAAATTAGAACAAGAGATCGCCCTTTAATTGTTACCAACGTCTGCTACTCTGCTGTACTAAACTATAGATTAATTTAAGGACAAAGGTTATAACAGAGAACTGAAATTCTATAGTATATATAATAATTGAGTAAATTATAATATATCCCATGGTATTACAGTAAAGTACGCTAGCACGACAAATTATTCTTTTGCATTTTTGCACGACAAATTATGGTATAAAATATGATTAGTCAAGTACTTCTTTTCTATTTAATTATTTAATCATTGCATGCAATCATATGTAAAATCTAACACTATAAATTTTTAATAATTATTAATCTAACTATTTATGCATCTCATCCTTAAAACCTAGCATTGTTATAACAAGATTTAGTAAAAAGCCAAAATTAATTAAACTACCATTGCAAGTTATAATTAACAGATATTTATTTATGCATACTAATTTGATGGAATATTTAACATGTCTTCTACTATTTAATTTACAGGATCTCCAAGAAATCTAAACGATACAATTTACTTGTCTTCCAATGAACCTATCTTGACCGCAAAAGACCTACCATGGCTTATTGGTTCTTCACAAGCTAGGGTTTCAAGATTCAAGTTTTGGACTCGAACCCTACAACGAGCGAAAACGCTTCGATACCTTATAACAAACTCGTTTATAGAGGAATCCGATCCCAAAACACAACAAACGACTAAGTGTAACACTTACGAGTCGCCCCAAGTCCTCGAAATCGGGCCTTTGATCATGCAAGCCGCAACAATAAGTAGTGCCACTTTTTGGGATGAAGATGTGAGTTGCTTGAATTGGCTAGATAGGCAAAATGTGGGTTCAGTTATGTACATATCTTTTGGAAGTTGGGTGAGCCCTATTGGAGAAGGAAAAGTCAATAGTTTAGCGTTGACTCTTGAGGCATTGAGGAGACCATTTGTTTGGGTATTGGGGTCCGCTTGGCGTCAAGGGTTGCCAGACGGGTACGACAAGAGAGTGGCTGCCTACGGGAGGGTAGTCCCGTGGGTCCCACAACGAGAGGTGCTGCAACATCAGGCAGTGGGCTGTTACCTCACACATTGTGGATGGAACTCGACCGTTGAGGCTATACAGTGTAAGAAGCTCCTTTTGTGTTATCCGATTGCTGGTGATCAATTTTTAAATTGCGCGTACATTGTGAATGTATGGAAAGTTGGGGTGAAGATTGAAAATTTTGGAATTGAGGAGGTTGAGAATGGGATTAGAGAAGTTATGGGAAGTGAAGAAATGAGCAAGAAAATTGAGAGGCTAAATGAGAAATTATTTGGAAAGGAAGGGAGCTCTATAGCAATGGCTAATTTATCCACATTCATTAAAGATATTGGTAAATAAATGTAATTAATGATCATAAATTATTTATATATATAATGCAAATTTTAAGGGCAAGCGCTTAATTATTTTTATTTAATGTAATTTGTTGAATGTTGACTTTAAATGTGAAATCTCACTCTAGTCCTTTACCTAATGGATGGTCGCAAGATACTTTTGGATAAGATGATCCGGTTATAAAATCTTGAGCCAAAAAATTATTACTAATTTTATTATAAAATTTTAAAAATATTAATAAAGATGATGTAGCTTAGATATAAAGCTAGTTTTGTTTTTATCTTCTATGCATAAGAGAGGTACAAGGTTCAATTTTTTATATATATACTATTATTTGAACCCGTGTGATGCACGGTTATGATGTATTAATGTTTAAAAAAATTTAAAGTTAATATAAAATGAAAATATTTATTGTTGCTGGAAAATTTAAATAAAAGTTTAGGCTTGTAGAGTAAAAAAGATAAGATAAATAAATTTAACATTAGTGTTTGTGAAAATATTCTACATATTTTTTTCAAAGTTTTTTCTCAATCCATTATAATATGTTAATATTTATTTCACACATATTTATTCAAAAAATTCGTATCATTATTATTTATTGATATTTATTTCAAAGATTTCTCTCAATTCATTATTATTTGTTAATATTTTCTCAAATATTCTCAAAGTTTTTTCTCAATCTATTATTATTCGTTAATATTTTTTCTAAATATTCGTTTCCCAATATAGCAATTATTTTTTGCGGGAAAATTCAATGGTTTCCAAATTTGGGGCGTTTCTGCTTTTATTTTTTGCGGGAAAATCCAACGATTTCCAAATTTGGGCCGGTTTCTGTTAGTGTTAGTATTCTAGAGACAATCCTATGTAAGAACATAATGCTAAGATAATATTCAGTATTGGTTTAATATTATTATTTATTTAATATTAAATATATGACGTTACACTTATTAGAATATATTATGTTTGATTGTTTGCATTTGTTCTTAACTGTGTTACCATGAATCACTGCTGTCATTGAGACTGTTAGAACTCAGCTGACTTAAGCATGATTCTCAAATAGCCCTGATCAATGATCATCAAGAATTGAATATTGATGATGCAATTGAGATTGGTGTGCGATCTGCATCATACTCTTAGAGAGTGTAGTAAGATCTCACTTACTACGAGATACTAGGTATCTCATGATGGATGCACAGATACCTTAGAGGGTATTGATATACCCATCCGAGAAACCGTTTGATGTAGTTCCACTATATGTGTCTACGGTTGTCTCGGTTAGTGGGAGCAATGTGATACTCCTTTGACTTGAGGTCAATACGCAAGACATGTGTGGAGTGATGAACTTTGACCATGACTGACGCTTTGCACCCTTCCATGGGTAGATATGACTTGGATTGGGTTCATCACGAAGTGCATGTGCGAGGTAGTTGAGCTAAGAATATGATTCATTCCTCAAAGTGGATTTAGAGAGAATATTCATCTTCTCATCATAATTGGATCAAAGTCATTGACCAATGCACGTCAACTTGGACTTTGTGGCCAAGTGTGACATAAGTGATCAATTAGTGATTAAAGATAATATGATTAAGTTATTTGAATAAACAATTCATCGTGTTCAAGACTAATCGAGTATTTGTGAATGAAAGAAAGATATCGCAATAGCCCACATTATAGTTACATGTAGTTGCACATTTCTCGCAACGTACCTCATATATTGAAATGTCTAATTTATTGTCTAGGGTTCAATTAGACCGTTAGTTTGACTAATCGCTCGATATATGAGGGCCTATGGGTCACACAACAAGTAATTCCCTTGTACGGATTATAGTTGGATGATTAAGTATTAAATTTGATTTAATATTTAATTTATGGAGAATTAATTAATCATATATTAATTTGGAATTAATTATTATTACTGTTTAATTAAATTAGATTTAATTAAATAGGAATCCCAAATAATATATGAAATATTATTGTAGGAAAATATATATTTACGAAAATCATATCTAAGAGATATGATTTGCAAGATTAGGAAATATCTTCCTAATAAAGATTGTTTAATCTTTAAGTTGAACTTTCCCTATATATAGGACATCCTAAGGATTCATTAATTACAATAAGAAAACCTAATTTCTCCATAAAATATAAAATAGGAATCTTTACAAGTCCATACGTGGGGATTACGTGGATACCGTAGTAGAGGAAACTGCATACGAATTACTGTAAGATTCATCGTTATGTTTATTCGTACTCGTTTATGCAATTAACTGTTCGTTGTTGGTGAACTATTAATTTCCGCTGCACATGTATTAGGTGTTTACGTCCTTGTATATTCCAACAGTGGTATCAAAGCTTCAAGCTCTTGATTAATTGCGTAAATTGAATTGAAAAATAAATTTTTTAAAACGATTTTTTTTAATTGTTGAGTGCGGCTGTTTTGAACAAACTGGACCCTTATTATTTGGTTGTTTGGGGTATTTTACACACGCTTATTTTGCTTGTCTTCTTCGGTGTTGTCGCTTACTCAGATTAGGGTTTCTCGAAAACTTCAAATCGCGTCCCCCTCACCGTGCGCCGCTCGGCTAGGGGCGGAGACCCGCGACGCATCTCTAGGTGACAGCCGCGCGGACCCGCTCACCTTAGCGCGACAGGGGCGCGCATCGATCCGCTCGCCGCGATATTTGTGCACTGGTTCAATTCTCGAAGCGATGGCGGTTCGCCGTCTTCGTCGTGTCGACCTCTCACTCAGACCTTGGCGGTGGCGATGCTCGATCTCATATGAATCGCTTGGAGCGAATCACCGATTGTCTGAACCGAGCGGCAGTGGCGATACACCTGCACGCCTAGGGCAATGCGGTGAAATTGCCCGCGCTCTGGGTTCAACGATGGCGGTCCGCTCCCCTCTGAAGTTTGTGCCCGCTACGAAATTAGGTCGACCCGGTTTTGCGTCGCCTCTGGCAGTGTCGATTGGTCTGCCTCATTTTGTCTCTGACGCCGACTGGTTGCCCATCTTCGTCCCTTGACTCTTTTGGAACTTGGGTGTCGATTTTGTGCCATTAATTGCATGTTCTTCAACCACTCCTTGTTGGCTGAATATTCTGGACAAAATTGTTGGACTAAAATCTGATTAGTTTTTTGGAATTTGGTACTTTGGATTGTCGTTCTGATTTTGGTTTTGGAAACTGTTGACCTGAATTACAGATTAGATGCTGTCGAATTTGGGCGGTGATGGCGGAGGGCTGTCTTGCAAATTCAATTTGAGACGGGCCCTCCCGTGCAAATTTTGAAAATTGCACCTGAGCCCCTAACAATAAATAATCAATACTATTTTTTTAATTAATAAATTTTATTTTATTTTTAAAATGAAAATGAAAGTTGGACTTTTAAGGATACAATTAATTGGATTAATTGTTAAGATTTAATAATTGGTTAATATTATGATTGAATTTAAATTGGTTTTTTAAAGTTCAATAAATATCTTGGAGATTATTAAATTCCCACCCATTTGACTAATTTTAATTAATTCATTAACGCATTTATGGTCCGCATTATAAATGTTTGGGTAGGCGGCGCCCAATAATTGTCGGACCATATTTATTGTTTGGGTAGACGACGCCCATATAAGTGTTAGACCGTATGAAATCATGTTTGGGTAGGCAACACCCAATAATTGCTCAAATGTGATTTAGATTAACATGATTGGATCTCGATTAAGCAATTGATACCCCACATTTGAAACGTTCCTCAATAAAATATGATTTTTCGTTAAATTGAACAATGTCTTCCATTAAAATTAAAAGTAAACATGAGATTTTGTTCCAATGAGTATTTAAGGCCCAAGTCTTTTGCTCGGATCTACATCTAACGAGACTTTAATAGGGACATGAAGTGTCGCCGCTTAATGGTTGTAAATCAACTTGATTTTGTTTCACCAGCCCAAGCAGGGAAACAAAAGTCAAAGGGCATCCGATTGAACTAGGTTCAATCAACTAGGAGTTGCAGTTCTTGCAATTGGTTTGGAACCTACCAGTTCTGTTATTGCAGTAATCAACCCAAGCAAATACTGTAATAATAGGAATGTGGATCCTAGTCCATTATGATTTATATTGGATATAAATTCATATTCTTCCGATGATGTCGTCGAATATGTGAAAATAATAGAGACAAACTAAATTTAAAAGACCATGTTTATTTTGATTGTTGAATATTGATCATAGGAATTATGTGTTTTAATTCCCGTTTTATTTTATTTCTCTAGGCTTGTTGAAATGAATAACTTATTACTGAGAAGCGTTTTGGAAACGAACAAATTGGTTGGGCCAATTTTTCTTGACTGGCACCGAAACGTGCATTTGGTGCTAAGGCAAGAAAAGATTGAGTACGTGTTAGACACGCCAATCCCTGCTACCCCTGAGGCTGGTACTGAAGAGGCTAAAACGTTTGACGCTACAGCTCAGAAGAAGCATCAAGAGGATGCTTCCCAGACTCAGTGTGTTATGTTGCTCAGCATGACTCCCGAGTTGCAAAGGCAGCATGAGAAGATGCTCCCCTTCGAGATGCTCAAGCATATGAAGGATCTCTTTAATTTTGAATCTCATTTAGAGATTTATGAAGTGATGAGAGATCTGTTCAGATGTCGGCTAGCTAAAGGAGGGAAGGTATCCCCTCATGTTTTGAAGATGATTGGGCTAATTGAGAAACTTGGTCGTTTGGGCATTGAGCTCAAGACCAACGTTGTTGTTTACGCCATACTTCAGTCGCTTCCCGATTCATATTCTAGTTTCATTGTAAAGTTTAATATGAATAAGAAGGAATCGACCATGCCCGAGCTTCATAACATGCTCAAGACTTTTGAGTCTTCCACTGCTAAGGAAAAGCCCGTGCTCATGGTGAGTGCCTTTACTTCCTCTGCTCCGAAAGGAAAGAAGAAGCGAAGGGGCAAGGCAAAGAAGGGCTCTAAGCCCAACTTCCTCAAGCCCAAAGGTGGAATTCAAAAGAAGGAGAGGGTGGACAAGGAAGTATGCCTCCATTGCAAGCAGAAGAGGCATTGGAAAAAAGACTGCAAGGTTCTAGCAGCTGAAAAGAAGACACAAGGTGTCTCAGCCACTGGAACAAGTATGTTTGTTATTAAGATAAACATGTCCACAAATGACACTAACTGTTGGGTATTAGGTACCGATTGTGGCTCACACGTTTGTACAAATGTGCAGGGTCTCAAGGATAGCAGGACAGTTAGGCCGAGTGAAGTTGCCCTACACGTTGGGAATGGAACAAGAGTTGTTGCTAAACGTGTTGCTGTTTATGTTTTAAATTTACCCTCTGGTTTTAGACTTGAACTGAATAATTGTTATTTTGTTCCATCTATTACTCGCAACATTATTTATATTCCTATGTTAGACATTGAAGGGTTTTCCTTCCATTTTGCAAATAATAATTGTTATTTTTCGCTTATGGTGTTATGTATCGAATGGTTTATACTTGTTGAATTGTGGATATAATGTTCTTAATATACAAAATAAAATACTCAAACTCAGTAATCATGAAAACCCGACTTACTTGTGGCATTGTAGACTTGGTAAAGCAAATGAGAAAATAATTGCAAGGTTAAAGAAGTTAGACTACTTAACCACATTCGACTTTGAGTCTTATGGAAACTGTGAATCTTGTCTCAAGGACAAAATTACCAAAAACCCTTTTCTGGGAAAGGGGTTCGTGCCAAAGAAGTTTTAGAGTTGATCCACAGTGATGTTTGTGGACCATTACCCACTTAGCTAGGGGTCACTTTGGCTACTTCATCACTTTTACCAATGATTTCTCGAGGTACGGATACGTGTATCTTATGAAACATAAATCTGAATCTTTTGAGAAATTCAAAGAGTACAAAGCTGAAATAGAGAAGCAACTTGGTAAGAGTATCAAGACTCTTCGATCAGATCGAGGAGGTGAATACCTTAGTCATGAATTCACTGATTACTTGAAGTTGCATGGAATCCAATCACAACGGACTCCTCCAGGAGCACCGCAAATGAACGGTGTATTCGAGAGGAGAAACCGAACCTTGTTAGACATGGTAAGGTCCATGATGAGCTTTTCCTCTCTTCCAACGTTCTTGTGGGGATACGCGTTACAAACCTCAATCTACATTCTGAATAGGATTCCATCTAAATCAGTTGAGCATACACCATATGAGTTGTGGTGTGGCAAGAAACCAATTTTTTCGCATATTAAAACGTGGGGTTGCCCCACAATTGTGAAAAAGATGCTCACCGATAAGTTAGAATCCAAAGGTGAAAAGGGTTACCTTGTGGGATATCCTAAGGAGACTAGAGGATATTACCTCTATCTACCTGATAAACAAACAATAATTATTTCTAGGCAGGTCAGGTTCCTCGAAGAAGACTATGTCTTTAAGGAACAAGGTCGTAAGATGATAGAACTTGAAGAAATTCAAGAACCACAGGATAACCAAGAGACTGATAACTTTTCAAAGAAACATGACAAGGAATCAGTGGGAGCATTCAACAGCTCTCATGGGGGAAGTTTATCATTTAGTGATCCTCTTTCAGCCAGTGGGAGCATAATTGGAGTTGCATTGCCTTCGCAACAAACTCCAAGTGGGCTGAATGAGAACAACATAGTTCAAACTCCCGCCCAAGAGGCATCTGAAAGTGTAGCTCTTGAGGCCTCTCCGGGCATTGGTGAAATCGATGCACCACAAAATTTTAAAGATCAGAATGTACAGCCTGCACAACCGCAACTCCGTAAGTCTACTAGGATTCGTAATCCACCCACTAGATATTATGGTTTCCTCATAGAGGAACATGATGACGTGGAGATCCCGGATAAAGACGACCCTAGAACTTACACTGAGGCGACATTATATGTTGACTCATAGAAGTGGCATGAAGCCATGAAATCCGAGATGGACTCGATGTACACCAATCAAGTATGGGACTTGGTTGAATTGCCGAAAGGGGTCAAACCCATAGGTTGCAAATGGGTCTACAAAAGTAAGACTGATGCAAACGGCAAAGTACAAACCTACAAGGCTAGGTTGGTGGCGAAAGGATATAGTCAACGCGAAGGCATTGACTATGACGAGACTTTCTCACCTGTTGCTAAGATCAAGTCAATTCGAATTTTACTTGCGGTAGCAGCACACCTCGATTATGAGATTTGGCAGATGGACGTCAAAACAGCTTTCCTCAATGGTAACATTGATAAGGAAGTGTTTATGACTCAACTGGAAGGTATCTAAGTCAAAATCTAATCTAGTATGCAAGCTTAAACGGTCCATTTATGGACTGAAGCAAACTTTTAGGAGTTAGAATATCCGATTTGATGAAGCTATCAAATCCTTTGACTTTTTCAGAAATTCGGAAGATCCATGCATTTATCGTAAACACACAGTGGGAAGAATATTGTTTTCATAGTCGTATATGTCGATGACATATTGATTATAGGAAATAGTATCCAGCTTATGTAGTCGGTGAAAGATTGGTTATCAAAGACCTTCATGATGAAGGATCTCGGTGAAGCCTGCTACATCTTAGGGATCAAGATCCATTGGGATAGATCCAAGAAGATGTTGAGATTGTCACAGTCCACCTACATAGATAAGGTGTTGAAGCGATTTGCGATGGAGAACTCTAAGAGAGGTTCTCTACCGGCATGTCATGGGATAAAGTTGTCTAAGAAGGATTGTCCTTCCACAGACGCTGATATCCAGCACATGAAGGATGTGTCATATGCATCTGCAATTGGCTCCATCATGTATGCCTTGACTTGCATTATGCCTGATGTGGCCTTCACTGTCAGCATCACTGGTAGATACCAGCAGAATCCAGGTGAACCTCACTAGATTGTTGTCAAGAACATTCTGAAGTACCTCAAACGTACTAAAGGTTGCTTTCTTGTCTACGGAGGACAGTCAGAGCTAGTTGCAATTGGCTATGCTGACGCAAGTTTCCAATCCGACTATGATGATTACAAGTCACAATCAGGTTATGTTTTCGTTCTCAATGGTGGGGCGATTAGTTGGAATAGTTCCAAACAAGAGACTACCGTGGACTCAACAACCGAAGCTGAGTACATTGCTGCGGCAGAAGCTGCCAAGGAAGCTGTCTGGATAAAACAGTTCTTAAGTGAACTAGGGGTAGTTCCGAGTGCCAGCAGTCCAATAAAGTTATATTATGACAACACTGGTGCGGTTTCGCAAGCTAAGGAACTGAGATCCAATAACAGAAACAAGCATGTACCAAGGCGCTATCACTTGATACAAAGATAATTGCTAGAGGAGAGATAGAGTTGGAACGCGTTCCCACAGAAGATAATTTGGCTGATTCTTTCACCAAGGCTTTAAGTGTTCATGTACACACTAGACATTTCAATGGTCTAGGGGTTAGACATGTAGGTGATTGACTCTAGTTCAAGTGGGAGATTGTTAGTGTTAGTGTCCTAAAGACAATCCTATGTAAGGACATAATGCTAAGATAATATTCAGTATTGGTTTAATATTATTATTTATTTAATATTAAATATATGGCGTTACACTTATTAGAATATTATGTTTGATTGTTTGCATTTGTTCTTATATGTGTTCCCATGAATCACTTGTTAGTGTTGGTGTCCTAGAGACAATCTATTGTAAGGACATAATACTCGATGATATTCAGTTTGATTTAATATTATAGTTCAATTAATATTGATGTATGACAATACACTTGTTTGAATATTATGTTTGATTGTTTACATTTATTCATACAAATGTTCCCATGAGTCATTGCTGTCATTGAGGTTGTGAGAACTCAGATAGCTTAAGCATGATTCTCAAATAGCCCCGATCAAGGATCATCAAGAATGGGATATTGATGATGCAATGGAGATTGGTGTGCGATCTGCATCATACTCTTAGAGAGTGTAGTAGGATCTCACTTACTACGAGATACTAGGTATCTCATGATGGATGCAAAAATACCTTAGAGGGTATTGGTATACCCATCCGAGAAACCGTTTGATGTATTTACACTATAAGTGTCTACGGGTGTCTCGGTTAGTGGGAGCGATGCGATACTCCTTTGACTTGAGGTCAATACGCACGATATGTGTGGGATGATGAACTTTGACCATGACCGACGCTTGCACCCTAACCATGGGTAGATATGGCTTGGATTGGGTTCATCACGAAGTGCATATGCGTGGTAGTTGAGCCAAGAATAGGATTCATTCGTCAATGTGGATTTAGAGAGAATACTCACCTTCTTATTATAATTGGATCAAAGTCATCGGCCGATGCACGTCAACTTAGACTTTGTGGCTAAGTGTGACATACATGATCAATTAGTGATTGGAGATAACATGATTAAGTTATTTGAATAGACACTTCATCATGTTCAAGACTTAATCGAGTATTCGCGAATGAAAGGAGGAAATCGTAATAGCCCATGTTTCAGTTACAGGTAGTTGCACATTTCTCGCAACGTACCTCATATATTGAGAATGTCTAATTTATTGTCTAAGGTTAAATTAAGACCGTTAGTTTGACTAATCGCTCGATATATGAGGGTCTATGGGTCACACAACAAGTAGTTCCCTTTTACGGATTATAGTTGGTTGATTAAATATTTGTTGTGGGCATATTGCGCGAGGTCGGGCCCAACCTGGAAAGAAACAGAGGAGGACCAGACCACATTTTGCACAAGTATAACACCTCGCAGAAAGGATGAAAACGAAGGCATGCCAAGCACCGGTATGCAACGTGGACGCACCTCGCAGGTCGCACACTGACACAAGTACGGAGCATTAATGGGGATGGGACCCGTGGCAGGCGAGCAGCCCCAGGGACCTTACCTAAGAATGACCTTAATCAGAGATGTGTCAGTAAAAGACGGTAATGATGAGTAGCTATGAGTAGATAAATGGCTAAATCCCTGATAATCCGGATTGGCCTCGGGCGACGTCCCAGCGAGGTGCGCGAGCTCTTAAATACCTCGAACGACCTCCCAGTGACCTCCGACCCGAGTCACATCAATCTTGTAGCATTTAATATTTTGCAGAGCCACTTTCGGCCCTTTGTACTTGTATCCGGGAGAGTGAGCTCCACTCTCCAAAAAACTATAAATAGGGGTCATTTATGACCAAGAAAGAGGAGAAATGAATATTTTATCAAACCTCTTGCAAATTTATTGCTCAAACTCTTATTCTCTCAAACAATCATATAACTTAAATACAATCCACTTTACACATTTATTGTTTGTGTCACTAAAGATCACTAAGCCACATCTTATCCCATAATCCTCATATTTTAGTGCACAACAATTGGCGCTAGAAGGAGGGTACTTTTTAAGAAATATCGAGCTAAGTTCTTAGTGCTTTCTCATTGGAGTATTCCTCAAGAATCTTCGATACAAACTCATCTCATACACCCAAATCTCTCAAAAAACCACTCGACCATGTCTCAAGCAACTCTCATCACCAAGAGGAAAGCCTTTTCGATTTCGTGTCGCTCCGGTGGAGCAGGGGCTAGCGGCCCGACCATTAGCAACTGCAAGTTTGAAGGACCCACCACTGGGGTTGCTCAAAAGATCGAACATATCCGCACCCCGAAAGAAATCGGTGAAGCTATCGCGGAGTTACGCCGAAGGCAAGCCGAGGTACAGATCCCAGATGGGGACCTACGCCATAACCTGAACCAGAAGGCCCAAAGCAAGGGCAAGGGCCAAAGGCGTGAGGAATCCCGCCGCGAGGAGCCTCACCAGGAGAAATCTGACTGCAGAGGACCTCGCCACGAGGAGCCTCGCCATGAGGGATCTCGCCGTGAGGAAAGCCAAGAGGTCAACTCCCGCAGAACCCAACATACTCCAATCTATCGACGTAACCCTAACGAGGGGCCAAATCCCATCCACAGACGTTTGTTCTCAGAGGGTTTCAATGACGGCCAACACCGAGGTCATGGACCTCGGCAGGATCAACCCAGACCCTCCCAACATGAGCAGGCCGAGCCGGAGAGATCATTTTTGGGATCGGTGGCCCAAGGCGGACCCAGACAGCGAGTGTCAACGAAAGATCAGCTCGAACGAAGCCCTTCACCTCGCAGGGTGGAAAGAACCCCTTCACCTTGTAGACATCATCGAACCTCAACACACCGCCGACAGGAAAGAAATTCTCCACATCGCCGTCATCCTGGCGAGGTCGCCGGACAGAATGACTCTCCGTAGATGGCCGCCATCCTCAGAACATCAAGGACCTCCAAGAGCAGCTGGCGAGCAAAGGGGGAGTGCCTCTCACCACAAAAATATCCATTTCGCCATTATCACCCATGGTCATGCTTGCTCCTGTACAAATCAAGATCAATGTCAACTCCATCACCCAATACAACGGCAACACCGACCCGATATATCACTTGAGCAAATACACATCTTACATGAACTCCATGGGCGCGACTGATGCCACTCAATGCCGCATTTTCCCGCTCACTCTAGGCGACCAAACTTACCGATGGTTCAACTCCTTACCCCCAACGTCCATAGAGTCTTTCTACCAGATGGCTCAATTGTTCCTCACTCACTTCGCCTCGCTGACCCCGCTCAAGGGAACAAAGCAGCGTTTGGAAAACATCTATCAGTTTGAGGAGGAGTCGGACCGGGCATATATTGATCGAATAGACCAACCCATTATGGAAGGCGAGCCCCTGGGTGACGAAGCCAAGGTGTTGGGAATAGTGCATGGGTTGAAGAAGGGAACGAAACTCTGGAAAATGATGAACAAGGATTATCCATCGAGCTACACCAATTTTCAATACCGGGCAGGGGTTATGATCACCAATGCCGAGATACTGGCATCAAGATTGGGCGAGCAGCAACCAAGTGAGGTGAAGGTTGAGGCAAAAAGCCCAATCCAAAACCCGAGAAACCTTACAGGAGGCCCGGGGCGACAAGCTACCGAGCCCCGGGAACTTTCAAGCCAATTGATAGCCCTCTGGAGGTGAAACTTCTGGAAAAACTAACCATGAATGCAGCTCGGGTGTTCCAGGCGATCAGAGGCAAGCAACATATCCCACCACCCAAAGAGATGTTCCAGGACCCTTCCAGACTCAACCCGAGGAAATTTTGCGATTGCCACAACTCTATTGGACATGACACCGAACATTGTCGCGACCTGCAAAGGGATCTCTGGAGATTGTACGAGGAAGGGAAGTTAGAGAACTTCGTCAAGTCAAGACAACAGCAAAACCAGCGACCAGCGCCACCGCCAGGAAACCAACCCGACCAAGGAAAGCAAGGTCCGCAGATCCCAGCGGGAGTGGAGAACAGGGTCATCCACATAATCTGCCCTACTGGGGGGACCCTTGGTGGATTCCTCCCAGCAACCTCCCTGTCTAACCGACGTCAGAAGGCCGAGATGAGAGCTCTCGACAATGCTGTGCTGAGTTACCTTCCGATCAACACCATCGCCCCAAGTCAGAAGTAACTCACTTTCACCGAGGAGGACAAAGATGGGGTGGTGTTTCCAAACTGGGACCTACTCGTGATCTCAGCCAGAATAATGGGGGCTCTAGTTCATCGCGTCATGATCGATAATGGGGCTTTCTGAAACATCTTTTTTAAAAAGACTCTTGACCTGCTCGGCGATTTCCACTCCTACGTCGAGCCTTGTGAGGTCGGAATTTGAGGTTTCGGGAACCAGCCTGTTGAGGCCTATGGGATGATCCGCCTATCCGTCGAGATCACATCAACCTTGGACATTGAGGTGAGGGCAACGTGTTGGGATTATACTGGAAAGTATGCTTTTACTTTGTATAATCAAACTGAATTTCGGACTTATTTACTGAAATAAATTATTTATCACTAATGCGTTAAATATTATCGAATGTTATATATATTTTTTTTGATAATCATTCAATAAATAAGACGTGTTACATTGTAGTTAATTTAGTGATACCCGATCACGTAATATTAAATTAACAAATCCCCTTGTAACTAAAAAAGTACACCATTCACGACCTAGATGGAAATGAACAATCCATCGTGAAAGGTTGAAGTGTAACACTCAGATTGGCTTGTCTTGACCAAAGAGATTACACTAGTGCATGTCTATCAGATTTGAAGAGGACCTCCACGGAGGACAAATTCTTGTAACCGAACTAGGAAGAATTAGACCTCTGGTTCGTTATTTCTTAATCTTCGTCCCTTAAATAGGATCACGTGTGGTCAGTAAGTATTTCTTTGACTTATTACGGGTAGAGAATCAACGAGATTCAATATTTTATATCTTGGGCAATATTATTGGTCACATGTGTAGCTAAGATTTAATACGAAGAATCGTGTGCAAGTACGCTTTGTTCGATTTTGCCCTTGGGAGGTTCATAAGTTTTATCATACCAAATCTTGCAAGTGGAACTAGTTTAGGTATGAGTAATAATGTTGAACCGTTCCTTTACCAAGGATAAAAAGATATTAATTAATGGAAAGCTATTTCAGTGGCTTGAATTAATTAATGGGCTAGATAATCTTAAACACGGGAAATAATAACCGGGAGCCATATTGACTGTAATATGGGTTAAGATGGATAGTGCCATATTAATTATGTAGTGGGATTAATTAATATTTATGGGCTTGAATAATATTGTGGCTCAATATTGATAATTCAAGATCCATTGGAAGGTTCAATCTTAATTCTCCTAAAGGCCCCCCAAGTAGCCCAACATAAAGTCCAATAACTGGAAAAGGTGTTTAAAAATAAAATAAATATTTGTTGCTAATTTTCCTTGTTTTTTCGAAAATTATGAATAAAAGGGGAGAAAGATTTTCTTTGAATTTTGTTATGGAATGAAGATATGTATTCTTGGAATACAAGATTATCTCATTAAATTCAAGAAATCTCCCACTTGGTTATTCATAAGTGACAATTCGAAAAAATTTTGAAATATGAGGGAAAGAAAGATTTTCTTGATTTTCTTAAAAAGATATTATGGAAGATATGTATTTCTTGAAATACAAGAATATCTCATAAATTCAAGAAGATCCAAATCTTGGAATTTTTTTGTCCTAAAATTTCGAAATTTACCATAGCAAGATAAGGTGGGATTTTTTGTGGAATATTTTGATTATGGGGAAAAGAATATAGGAGATATATTCAAGATTTCTTGGAGATCAAGAAAAGATTTTCCCACATTGGTTTTTCCTCAAAATTTCGACCACCACCCTATCTATAAATAGGGGATAATTCTTTCATTCCCAAGTGCAATTCCATGTGCTGGAAAAATTAGTAAATCCACATAAGTGGTGCAACAAAGTTTATTTTTTCCTTTTGTTAATTGTTCGCGGGAATCCTACCACCGGATTGTCGAGCAAGGATTAAGGGAATACTTTGGGAAGGCTTTTTGGTGTGTTTTCATCTACAAGTCCATTGCCATTCCAAGAGGTAAGTTTACGTAAACTCGTAGTAATTCCGCATGCGTAGGATTTACGTGAACTGTTTATATGCATGATTTATTGTTGAATTATTATTTGAATTAATATAGGATTAATTCATGCTAGTAATAATTGTTAGAATTAAATTTGTATTTAAATATTCATCCCGAATAGATCCAGGCAATTTGTTCCCCAACACAACGAGGCAGCTGGACTTTGTAATCATCGATGCTCCATCAAATTTCAATGCTTTCTTCGGCAGGCCTTTCGAACATGAGTTCGGGGCTGCCTCTTCATCCTACTTTTATTGTATTAAGTTTCCCGGATCTGACGGGAAGATTGGCACCATCAAGGGTGACCAGATTGCGGTAAGAAAATATTTAACTTACACCTGTGTCGATTTAAATTCTGCTTTTTATTTTGGTAGAAAATCCGAGGTGGGGCTAAGTTGTACGAGCCGAACTCCACCTCGAAAAGAGAAAGAAAGTGATAAAATGAAGATAGATAGTGTAGTAGAAACGAATGTAACACCGATGGAAGTTGACATCACAGCTAGAGAAAAGCCTTCATGAGATTTACCAAATTTGGAACCTCGCCTAGGTTTCGAACAAATGGAGGTCGACTGCGAACAGCGAGAATCCAACCTCGATCCTAGAACATAAAGAAATTATCAACGAGCAACACCTATCGAAGAGCTCGAAACAATCCCTGTCGACCTTGATCGGCCAGAACTAAGTGTGACCATCGGAACGCGAATTCCCAGCGACCTGCGAGATCAACTGATAGATTTCCTCAAACAGAATCTAGACGTATTCGCATGGTCACATGAGGACATGATCGCATGCCACAAACTGAACATCAACCCGACGAAGAGGCCAGTATCCCAGAAAAGAAGGAAGATCGGCCCAGAAAAGTACGTAGCCCTGGCTGAGGAAGTAAAGAAACTGCTAGAAAACAAGTTGATCGAGCAAGATCACCATGGGTATGGCCAATGCAAATTTAGTGAAAAAGGCAAACAACTTGGCGGTTATGTATCGATTTCACCGACCTCAATGAGGGAATGCTTTCAAGGATTACTTTCCCATGCCAGCACATCGATCACCCAGAGATAGCACCCTTAAAAAATTAGATGATGACATTCATGGATGCTTTCGCCGGATATCACCAGATCGCCATGGATAAGGATGATCAGCAACACACATCTTTTTTGACAGAGAAAGACGTGTATTGTTGGAAGAGGATGCCATTTGGTCTGAAGAACGCAGGGGCAACCTACCAGCGTTTAGTAAATCGAATGTTTGCCGACGAGTTTGGAAAGACCATGGAGGTGTACATCAACGACATTGTGGTGAAAAGTGAAAAGAAGGAGGACCATCTGGGCCACCTCGCCAGAACCTTCGACATCTTAAGAAAATACAACATGCGCTTGAATCCCAAGAAATGCAGTTTCGGAGTTGGTTCGGGAAAATTCCTGGGCCATATCATTAGTCAGCGAGGTATCGAAGCTAACCCTACAAAGATCAAAGCCATCATGGACATGAAACCACCTCTCAACATAAATGAAGTCCAAAGATTGACTGGTTATCTCGCAGCTCTCAACAGATTTGTATCCAGAATGGGGGATAAATGCAAGCCTTTTTTCAAAGCCATGAGAAAAGGAAAGTTCTCATGGACCCCACAATGCCAAGCCGCATTTCTGAAGCTCAAAGTGTACCTATCCGGCCCCCAAATTCGCAAAACCCATACCAAAGTAGAAGTTATTTCTATACCTCGCGTCCTCGGGGAATCCGCTCTCGGTAAAGTGTTAGTCGCGAGGCGTAAGGTCAAGACCATTTGCCTATATACTTCGTCACCAGTTTCTCGAATGATGCCGAGCTCATACCCACCGCCGAAAAGCTCGCTTAAGCCTTAATTATGAGCGTCCGGTTATCTAATATTTCTTCGATCACCAGATAGAGGTCTTGACTACCATGCCACTGAGACAGGTGTTGCACCGACCTGATATAGCCGGAAGATTTTTGAAATGGTCCATCGAGTTAGTTCTTGGGGATCACCTTCAGACTCCTCGCGATGCAAATTGCTTCAGTCTCGCCGACTTTTCTGAAATGAGCTCACCTTTCATCAAAAAAAAAAGACACCAGAGGCGGCCGACATCCCATGGACATTGCACGTCGATGGCTCTTCGACAAGCACCCGAGCAGGGGCTGGAGTGATCCTAATCAGTCCCGAACAACAATCCTTCACCATGGCCGTAAGTTTTGATTTTCATGCCACCAACAACGAAGCAGAGTATGAGGCTTTGATAAATGGTCTGGAAATAGCAATGGCCATTGGTGTGCGAAAGTTGAAAGTTTATAGTGATTCCCATCTGGTCGTATGCCAGATGTCAGGAGAGTACGAAGCACAAGGTGAACAAATGATGAAATACCAGTAGATAAACACAAAGCCTCGTTGAAAGATTCAAGAAGTCTTTAATAGAACTAATACCCGAACATAAAAACACATAGGCGGATGCTTTAGTTCGGTTGCCACATCCAAGGTGCCACCGATATGGACAACATAGTAAAGTTTACTAAGCTCAACGCCCTCCAAGAAAGGTCGCGACGCCATCAACATAGAGGAAATAACTTGATTTAATCAAGTGAGTCCATCGAACAATCGAAGGAAGTCTTCCGCATCACGAACCCTTTAAAATAACCGGATGACCGACATCAAAGACTACATCGAGAAAGGAAACCGCCAGAGGATAAGGTCGCAGCCGACACAACTAAGAGCAAGCCGAGGTACAACCGTCATCAACGAACAACTTTATAAGCCAAGTTTCTTTGCCATTGTTGAAATGCATCACCCGGAAGAGGGCCAAGTGATCCCGAAAGAAATCCACGAAGGAGATTTTGGAAATCATATCAAGCAGTCGACTCTCATCTACAAGACGATCGTGCAAGGCTATTATCGGGCTAACTTTAGGAAAGATGCGATTGATATGCAAAGAAGTGCCAAAGCAATGCCAGTTTTTCGCTCCAACAATTAAGCGAGCTCCGGAGGAACTCAAGTCGATCTACAGCCCATGGTCTTTCGCGAGGTGGGGGATCGACCTGATCGGCCCTTTCCCAAAAGCCCCAGGAAGTTTAAAGTTTGCAGTGGTCGCAGTAGACTATTTCACCAAATGGGCGGAAGCGGAACCTTTAGCGACCATCACCCAGGAGAAAATCATACGATTCATCTGGAAAAACATCATTTGCCATTTTGGCTTACCACAAGCAATAAATCACAGATAATGGGAAGTTAGATTCGATGGTTTCGAGATCGATGCCTTTTTTTTGCCAAATGGAAAATCGCAAAGTCGTTTTCCTCCACCCCTATCACCCCCAAATTCAATGGGCAGTTGAAGTTCGGAACAAAATAATCAAACACAAACTCAACTCATTGAGTTAAAGGGGTTGTGGGCTTTCAAGCTTCCAAGTATCCTATGGTCGTATAGGACTACTTTCCAAAATTCAACGGGCGAAATGCCTTTTGCTCTTTCTTTCGGGACGGAGGCAGTCATACTGGCCGAGGTCATGGTCAGAAGCCACCGGACATCGCTAAGCAGTCACAGAGGACAACGATCAAGCCATATCTCTCAGCCCCGACCTCCTCGAAGAAAAAATATTGGAAGCCAACTTAAGAAACGCAAACTACAAACAAAAGTCGGAGAAATATTACAACTCAAAAGCAAAAATTCGAAGATTCAAGGTCGGCGACCTCGTTCTGAAAAGAATCCTCGGTGTCCAGAAATGAGTTTTTGGTCCAACCTGGGAGGGACCCATTAAGATTTCGAAATGTCTGCCGAATGGGGCTTACCAGCTAGAACCCTTGAAGGACATTCCCGCGATGTATCCGTGGAATGCGACCTACCTGAAGAAGTTCTACCAATAACTATGAGTTGTAAAATCCAGATCGGTTGTATATTTCTCTATGAGTTATGACTTATAACACAGGCTTGCTCCATCTTTTTACATTTACGAACTTGGGGGGCTGGTTCCCGACCTCTCACAAGTTCGGTCAGACATAGATTCGCAAATGAAAAAGTCTAAGGCGACCTCGATTCAGCCAAGAACATATCTAAGGCTAGTCAAGAATATACCCAGTAAGTCGATACTAAGCCAAGACACATAAGGCTAGTGATACTCATACCCATCCTAAATCGGCTAAGCCAAAATATGTGAAGGCTAGTATGTCGATACCCGGGGTCTAAGTCGACCTCGGCCAAGAACACATCTAAGGCTAGTAAGTTGCATATATGTGAAGTCTAGTATGTCACAGAACACATGAAGGTTACCTATGTCGATACCCATCTAAGTCGGCTAAGCAAAGAATACGGAGGAAATTATGTATGTACCATCTTTTTTAATTCTCGTGGGGTCGATACCTAATCTAAGTCGGCTAAGCCAAGAATATGAAGGCTAGATGTCACGATACTAACCTAAGTCGACCTCGGTCAAGATACCAAGTCTAAGTCGACAAAGCTAAGAATATGTCAAGACACCACGCCTAAGTCGACTTTCGGTTATTGACGCCTTATCTAAGTTTTCAAAAAGTCGCTATCAATTAATAAATCTATTATCGTTATGATTGTTTATCCAGATGTTCGAGAAGACAAGATACACAAAGTCACCGATCTCAAAGAGAAACAAAAATAAAAAGAACAGTAATTTCATTTGATAAACGCCCGAAGACGACAAAGTACAATTGCTCGGAGGCAGCAAAACACTTACACACCCCGAAGGGCGACCAAACTACTTCATCAACAAACCCCGAAGGGCGATTACATAAGAACGCCCGAAGGTAAATGGCATACTGCCGCAGAAAAACAATCCAGAAAATCAGCTCAGTGGAGCATCCGAGGTCCCCTCAATAGGGTTGATCGACGCTTCTTGTTCAACCTCGGGAATCTCAACGCTAGCTCGATTCCCTTCACCATTTCCACCATCATCACCACCAACAACCTCCCTACCATCGCCATCCTGGCCATCATCCGTTTCTTCATTCAACAGTCCGAGCAACTCCTTGGGATCATAAAGATTAGCACCTGGGGGTAGGAAACTGAAGTCCACACCAAAGGCAGCAAGGTCTTTGATGGGAAGATCATCCCCCTCCCGAACAGGGTTGTTACGCATGTATCCGGCGAGCAGCTCGGACATCGCTGACTTCGCCCCATCAAGGTCATCGGCTCAATGGCAAGCCCGAACAACATTAGAAAAAGAGTGGATATAGGCCAGGTTGGAGGCATGATGGCGCTCCAATTTTACAGTGGTTGGAAAGTCATGGACCTCAGCTTCTAACCGGTGACACCGAGCCTCCACCTCGGTAGTCTTGTCCATGCTCTCTTTCACCTTTTGATCTCGGAGCTCGAGATCCTTCGCCATCTGGGAAACTTTCTTCTCCAGCTCGTCCCGCTCCAGGGCCACATTTTTCAGCTTCTCCTCGGCCGCAACTTTGGCAGTGATAGCAGCCTCCCGCTCTTTCGAGGACTTGGCCAAGTCCACCTTCATCAACAAGCAATGCGCTTCAGCTTTCTGGGCCAGGATCTTTGCCCGACCATACTGCTCCCGGCTCCGTTCAAAAAAGGCCAAGGAACGACACATGTGAGCAATCCCTGAGGTCAGATTCTCGGAGAAGTGCTGTGTATGAGCTTCCTCATGAAGATCCAGAGTCCAGGACCTCGGAGCGTCTTCGGCTATTTGCCGGAGGTAAGAAGGTTAGGTGTCATTGGCCGCAGGAGCTCGCGACCACAGATAGTTGCGGGTCAACTTCCCCCGAAATACCCCATCATCCAGTTTATATCTACAAGGCAACTGGACATAAACATGGTACACTCGAAATAAAATATAGAAATGAAGTCATAAGTAAAACGAGGTATACCGTTGGCAGAAATTCGGGTTCCACCCAAGGAAAGTGCGATCATCGGGATCACGAGCCCGACGTTGTGTGAGCTCAACAATCGTATCAGGGGTCCCCACGGAACCCGAGACCAACACCTTCCCACTCGGGGAGTCCCGAAGCACATCCATGTCCACGGACGTCCGGATTTGTTTAGTGAGCTCCCCTGCTGTTTCAAGACTAACGGCAAGAGCCCTTTTCGCCTCCTCGCCGGGGCGGCGATAACTTTGTCCTGAGGGGGGGTCCCAAAGGGCCCCACCGACCGACATCCTTTTTTGGCTCGCCCACGCTTAGAAAGAGCCAAGGCGCGAGAAACCTTTTTCACAAGATCTCCCCGGGCGCTCAAGTTCTCGAGATCTCGCCGGAACTTTGGAGGATATAAAACATATAGTTCGATGAAGGAAACTAAAGACAAGAAGAAGATCAGGAAACGACCAGAGATTAACCAAAGAAGTCGAGTCAACGCGAGTAAAATCCCGAAAAGCTTACCGGGAAGGTCGGTGTCCAGCGACGACCGAGGTGGAACAGTTAGGCCCGCAAATTCCAGACACTTCAACCGTTAGAGGATAATCAGACCTCTCGTCCGGATCAATTACACGCTGAACCAAATTTTGGACCAAGAAGGGAAGGAGAGATCGGATGCCTTGGATTTCTTGGGAGCTGCAATAGGGAGAAGAAGTTAAATCAGTATTATGGGAAATGGAAAAGCAAAAGAGCTTACTTTTAAGAATCACATAGTCGCGAGGAATCTCGCGATATCCGAGGGCTCCTAGGGCAAAAATCAGGACTCGCCAGCTCCCCTACCAACCACCACTTCTTTCCAATCTTGGACCTTGCTAGGGAGGTCCTCAACTATTTTCATACGAGGGCGGGCTTTCACATAGTAATACCTAGGGTCTTTACCCCACTTCGCCGGGCCAGATGAGAAGATTCATTTCCTTGACAGGCGGAACGCCCGAGGTTCGACGCGCCGAACGAGATAAGATCCCAAGATGGTGCACCACCCATCGGGAGGATTTCAGGCCTGAGCTAGGCCCCAAAACCACAAAGCAGTCAAGTAATAATAGGGTGAAGTGGAAAATGGAGCCCGCCTTCATCAGGTCATAGTTCATCGCCACACACCCATCCGCTCGATCTTATAACCGGAACCGTATGGACGCCACTGGGGACTTGAAATTGTTTCTTCCATAGAAAAAGCTCGGCCCTCGACACGAGCTAGTTACCCCCCCCACCAAGAAGAAAAATACTATCCAAGACGAGTTCGGGTTGATCGGGGATCGCCCACGAGGACGTAGACATACTCTCCTCTATCCACAAACCTTTATGATCAACGCCGCTAATCTCGCCGCCATCACTCGCACGTTGGGTACGACTCGTCCGACAAGAAGTTGAACTCGGCCGATCAATCGATCCCGATCTAGCTCTCTCCTTCCTCCCCCACCATCTCCAAAACCCGAAGCTGGGCGCGACGGGGTCAAGACCTCCCAAGGAGTCCCTCGCCCGATTTAGGAGGCTTTCTTGATGTGACCTCACCCCTAGCTAACACGGAATTCCGGCCACCGTCTCTGAGGAGACTTCCACTACCAAAGTTTCAAAGCCCATTGCCGGGCCACGCCCGGCCGGTGAATCGTCAAGAATTGAGCGGAACTCTCGTGGATTCCCGAAGTCCCTCCCGATTCGAGGGGACATTGTTCACCAACCGAGGATAAGAAGAAAGTAAGAAGAATAGAGATCTGTGCACGGAGCACAACAACAGCCAGGAATCAAAATTTGAGGGAAGAATCGGAGCAAAGAAGGTAGTGTTCGGAAAGCTCGCAGAGTGGAAAATGGAAAATGAGAGGAGAAAGGTGCATTTATAAGAGGAGTTTAGGCGCTGCGGGTACGCCCACGACCTTCCGTGTCAGCGTGTGGAACCCACGTGCCATCATCACCTATCCTCGATGAGGGCGCATAGTCGAGGCGAAGGCCGCCATCACCCCATTTCTAAGACACCGCTTTCATGCGTACTCGAGAAGTTTTCGAGACCTCACACATCACACCCAATTGAGGAAAAAAAAGGGTCTCGCCTTTTCTGCGGCGATGAGACGAGCTAAAGTACATTGTTGGGCATATAAGCATGAGTTAAGACTACACAGAAAAGCGAGAGAGGACGGACCGCGTTTTATAAATGAAAGTCTTAGCACCGTAGAAAAGGATGGAAAGCGAACATGTCATGGCCGGTATCACGACACAGGCCTTTTCGTAGATCGCCTGTTAGCAATCTGAACATTAATGGGGATGAGACGCGTGGCGGGCGGCGTACGGGCCTTCACCAGAATGGCGTATCGGAGATGTGTCGATAAAGAGCGGTAATGATGGTGGTATGAGTAGATAAGCGACTAAATCGCGATGTCCGGGATTGGCCTCGGCGTCAGTAGTCTGTGAGCTCTTAAATCTCGAGCGACCTCGGCCAACCTCAGGCGCTGGTCGCGTCAATCTTGTAGCATTTAATGTTTTGCAGAGCCACTTTCGGCCCTTTGTACTTGTATCCGGGAGAGTGAGCTCCACTCTCCCAAAAACTATAAATAGGGGTCATTTATGACCAAGAAAGAGGAGAAATGAATACCTTATCAAACCTGTTGCAAATTTATTGTTCAAACTCTTATTATCTCAAACAATCATATAACTTAAATAAAATCCACTTTACATATTTATTGTTTGTGTCACTAAAGATCACTAAGCCACATCTTATCCCATAATCCTCATATTTTAGTGCACAACAATGTTAAATTGAATTTAATATTTAATTTATGGAGAATTAATTAATAATAGATTAATTTGGAATTAATTATTATTAATGTTTAATTAAATTGGATTTAATTAAATATGAATTCCCAATAATAATATATGAAATATTATTATAGGATTTAATATATATGGAATCAAATCGTAGATATTTGACATATATGGTAATTAAATCCGTAGAGATTTTATATGTGAGAAATAAATTTTAGAGATTTATTTAAATAAAGATTAGGGGTTTTATTTTCCAATCAGGTTAGCTTAAGATTTAAGCTGGACCTTTCCTATATATATATGCTCTTGAGAATTCACAAATAACGTTAATTCATATTTTTCCATAAAATCTAGAATATGAATTTTCCTAAAGAAATTGGCCTCAGATTCAACGCCGACAAATCTGGCAAGTCCGTGAGCGGGGATTACGTGGATACCATAGTAGAAAAATATGCACGACGATTTGTAAAGATTTTCTTTATGTTTATAATGCATTCAATTACGCAATTACGTGTTAGATTGTTGGTGGTGAATTTTATTTTTTTCACAAGATCTATTATGATTTACGCCATTTCTAAATTCCGTGATTGGAATCGAGAGCTTCACGCTCTTGATTTAATTGTATAATTGAAAAAGGAGCTAGGCTCTAATATTGATCATATCACAAAATTGTTTTCGTGGTAAAATTGTTGCTCAAATTTTATTTGCCCAATATCTGTCAAATTGTTTTGTTCCTTTTATGAAATTAAGCTCAAGTGTAAAGGTACTGTAAGCTTCGGTATTTCTAAGCAAAACCTTTTGGTGATATGTTGAAATTAGTTATTCCCGCCGCCACAATCAATTGATCAATGTTTTGTTGAAATTATTTAATTGATGCAAGGTTAAAACTTAATTGAACAAAACCTAAGTAATCCGCCGCCAACTGATTGAACCCGCCGCCACTAATTTTAGCAGATTGCTGCTGCCGTCGAAAGAAGAACTGGGTTCTTCTGAGTTGCGCGAAATCGCGACCCGTCGGTTCGAAAATCTTACTGGGTGAGAAAATAAGAAACCGATGGCTACTAAAATTGTTTCATGTCGATGCGCGGCGGGGTCCGATGCAATTCGATTGAAGCGACGGCGATTCGCTGGGATGCTTCGCGATGGCCGCGATCTGTCGCGATAGCGGCTGTGTTGGACGGGCGACGGAGGTTGTCAACGGCCGATGGCGGCTGTGCTGACCACCGTTTTCTGAATGAGCATCAATGGCCAAGGGCCTGGTTTGAGAATTTGATTCTCACCAGGCCCCTCTTTGCAAACTCTTAGAAAATTGCATAAAAGCCCCTGTAATTATTTTAATTTAAATATCTAAGGCCATGTTTGGCTGAATGAGATTTATTAAAATCTGAAATTCAAAAAAAAAATAATTCAGAATTAATTCATAGGGCTGGTTTGGTTGGACCAAAGAATAATAAATTGAATTAATTATTATTTTTAAAATTGTTCAAACTTTGAAATTGAATTAAAATTGGATTTTGAAATTCGATGAGTTGTGATAATTGTTAAAATCTCACTTGGTTAACTGATTTAGATAATTCGTTAACGCCTTTATAGTCTGTGTTATAATTGTTTGGGTAGGCGGCGCCAAATAATTGTCGGACCGTATTATTGTTTGGGTAGACGGCGTCCATATAAATGTTAGTCCGTGTAAATCATGTTTGGGTAGGCAGCGCCCAATAATTGCTCAAATGTGATGTGGATTAACATGTTGGATCTCGATTAAGCAATTAATACCTCACATTTAAAAATGTTCCTCACTAAAATATGGTTTTATCATTATGTCTCCCATCAAAATTAAAAGTAAATCGGGGATTTCGTTCCAATGGGTATTTAAGACCAAAGTCTTTTGCTCGGATCTACATTCAACGGGACTTTTATAGGGACACGTAGTGTCGCCGCTTGATGGTTATAAACCAACTTAACTTTGTTTCACCAGCCAAAGCAGGAAAACGAAAGTTAAGGGACATCCGATTAAACTGAGTTTAATCAACTAGGAATTGCAAATTTTGCAATTGGTTTGGAGACCTACCAGTTATGCTATTGTGATATTCAGCCAAAGCAGAGATCATGATAATAGGAATGTGGATCCTAGTCCATTACAATTTATATTTGATATAAATTCGTACTCTTCCGATGAGATCGTTGAGTATGTGAAAATAATGGAGACAAAATAAACACAAAAGAAAGACCATGTTTATTTTGATTGCTGAATATTGATCATATGAATTATGTGTTTAATTCCGTTTTATTTTATTTCTCTTGGTTAGTTGAAATGTATAAATGTTATTGAGATGTGTTCTGGAAACAAACAAATTGGCTAGGCCAAATTTTCTGGACTGACCCCGAAATATGTGTTTGGTGCTAAGGCAAGAAAAAATTGAGTACGTGTTGGACACGTCTATCCCGGTTACCCTTAAAGCTGGTACTCTGAGGAAGCCATGTTTGACGTAGCAGCTCAGAAGAAACATCAAAAGGATGCTTCCCAGGCTCAGTGTGTGATGTTGCTCGGCATGACTCCCGAATTACATAGGCAATGTGAAAAAATGGGTCCCTTCTAGATGCTCAAACATCTGAAGGATCTCTTTGATTCTGAATCTCATTCTGAGATTTATGAAGTGATGAGAGATCTGTTCAGATGTCGGTTAGCTAAAGAAGAGAAGATTTTACCTCATGTGCTAATGATGATAAGCCTAATTGAGAAATTTGGTAATTTAGGCTTTGAGCTAAAAGACCGACATTTTCATTTATGATATCCTCTAGTCACTTCCGTATTCATATTTTAGATTCATTGTGGTCTACAATATGAATAAGACGGATGCGACCATGCCTGAACTTCACAACATGCTCAAGACTATTGAGTTCACTATCACTAAGATGATGTTCAAAAGAAGGAGCGGGTAGACAAGGATGTGTGCCTCTACTATAAGTAGAAGAGGGCACTAGAAGAAGGACTGTAAGATTCTGGTTGCTGAAAAGAAGGCACTAGGTGCTTCTGGCACTAGAATATGTATGTTTGGTATTAAGATTAACATGTCCACTAATAACACTAACTGCTTGGTATTAGATACCGGACGTAGCTCACACATTTGTATGAATGTGAAGAGCCTCATATGTTTTAGGGTAGTTAGGCCGGGTGAAGTCATCTTACACGTGGGAACGGAGCAAGAGTTGCTACTGAACGTGTGGGACTTATGTGTTAGACTTACCCTTTTGGTTTTAGATTAGAACTTAATGATTGTCATTTCGTTCTTCCTATTACTCGCAACATTATTTTCATTCCTATGTTATACATCGAGGTTTATTCCTTCCATTTTAGTGATAATAATTGTTATTTCACGTTGAATGATGCGGTTTATGGGAATGCCCCTATGGTTAATGGTTTATACTTGTTGCATTGTGGATATAATGTTCTTAATATACAAAATAAAAGACTCAAACTTAGTAATCATGAAAACCCGACTTACTTATGACATTGTAGAACTTGGTCATGTAAACGAGAAAGGAATTGCAAGGTTAAGAAAGTTAGACTACTTAACCCCATTCGACTGTGAGTCTTATGGAAATTGTGAATCTTATCTCATGGGCAAGATGATCAACAGACCCTTTTCTGGGAAAGGGGTGCATGTCAAAGAAGTTCTAGAGTTGATCTACAACGATGTTTTTGGACCATTGCCCACTCTAGTTAGGGGTCACTTCAGATACTTCATCGCTTTTACTGATGTTTTCTCAAGATACGGATACATGTATCTTATGAACAAATTCGAATCTTTTGAGAAATTCAAAGAGTTTAAGGCTGAAGTAGAGAAGTAACTTGGTAAGAGTATCAAGACTCTTCGATCAGATCGAGGAGGTGAATACCTTAGCCATGAATTCACTGACTACTTGAAGTTACATGGAATCCAGTCACAATGGACTCCTCCCGTAACACGTCAGATCAATGGTGTATCCAAGAGGAGAAACCGAACCCTATTAGGCATGGTAATGTCCATGATGAGCTTTTCCTCTCTTCCGACATTCTCATGGGGATATGCGTTACAAACCTCAATTTACATTCTGAATAGGATTCCATCTAAATCGGTTGAGCATACACCATATGAACCATGGTATGGCAAGACGCCAACTTTTTCACATATCAGAACGTGGGGTTGCCTCGCAATTGTGAAAAAGATGCTCACTGATAAGTTGGAATCCAAAGGTGAAAAGGGTTACTTTGTGGGATATCCTAAGGAAACTAAAGGATATTACTTCTATCCACCTGAGAAACAATCAGTGATTGTTTAAAAGCGCACTAAGTTCTCAAGAAGACTATGTCTTTAGGAACAAGGTCGAAGTTGATAGAACTTGAAGAAATTCAAGAACCACAAATTAACAAAGAGATCGATATCTTGTCAAAGCAACATGACAAGGAATCATTGGTGGAAGCATTCAACAACTTTTCACGGTGGGAGTCTTTCATCAGTGATCGTCTTTTCACCAAATGGGAGCGTGCATTGGAGTATGCTTGCAAGTGCAAGAACCTCCAAGTGGGGTGAATGAGAACAACATAGTTCAAACTCCCCGCCCAAGAGGCATCCGAAAAGTGTAGCTCTTTGAGGACTCTTCGGACATTGATGAAATCGATGCACCACAAAAAATTTTCACGATCGTAATGTACAACCCAAGACAACCACAACTCGTAGTAAGTTAATTAGGAATCGTAATCTGCCCATTAGATACGATTACCTCTTGGAGGAACTCGATAATGTGGACATACCGGATAAGGACGATCCTAATACTTATTCTGAAGCAATATCAGATATTGATTCAGGGAAGTGGCATGAAGCCATGAAATCCGAGATGGACTCGATGTACACCAATCAAGTCTGGGACTTGGTTGAGTTGCCTGAAGGGGTTAGACCCATATGTTGCGATTGGGTCTTCAAAAGTAAGACCACTGCAAATGACAAAGTACAAACCTACAAAGCTAGGTTGGTGGCGAAGGTTTATAGTCAACGTGAAGGCATTGACTATGACGAGACCTTCTCACCAGTTGAAAATATCAAGTCTATTCAAATTTTACTTGCGATAGCATCACACTTTGATTATGAGATTTGGCAGATAGATGTCAAAACAACTTTCCTCAATGGAAACATTGATAAGGAAGTGTTTATGACCCAACCGGAAGGTTTTACATCTAAGTCAAATTCTAATCTAGTATGCAGGCTAAAGATATCCATTTATGGATTGAAGCAAGCTTCTAGGAGTTGGAATATCCGATTTGATGAAGCTATCAAGTTTTTTTTTACTTCATCAGAAACTCGGAAGTTCCTTGCGTTTATTGTAAACGCAACGGGAAGAATATTGTTTTCATAATCGTGTATGTCAATAACATAGTGATATTGGGAAACAATATCCCGTTAATGCAGTCCGTTAAAGATTTGTTGTTAAAGACCTTCATGATGAAGGGTCTTGGTGAAGCCTGCTAAATCCTAGGGATCAAGATCCATAGGGATAGATCCAAGAGGATGTTGAGGCTATCACAGTCCACCTATGTAGACAGGGTGTTGAAGCGTTTTATGATGGAGAACTCTAAAAGAGGGTCTCTACCGGCAAATCATGGGATAAAGCTATCAAAGAAGGAATGTTCTTTTGTTGAAGCTGATGTCAAGCACATGAAAGATGTCTCATATGCATATGCAATTGGGTCAATCATGTACGCCATGACTTGCACTAGGCCAAACGTGGCCTACGCTATCAACATCACTGGTAGATACCAACAGAATCCGGGTGAGTCTCACTGGATTGCTGTCAAGACCATTCTGAAGTATCTTATACGAACTAAAGAATGTTTCCTTGTCTATAGTGGACAGTCAGAACTAGTAGTGACTAGTTATGCTGACACAAGTTTCCAATCCGATTATGACGATTACAAATCACAGTCAGGTTACGTTTCACTCTGAATGATGGGGCGGTCAGTTGGAATAGTTCCAAGCTAGAGACGACTGTAGATTCAACAACCAAAACTGAGTACATTGTTGTATTAGAAGCCTCAAGGAGGCTGTCTGGATTTTATGGTTCTTAAGAGAACTAGGGGTAGTTCCGAGTGCCAGTTGTCTAATAAACTTGTATTGAGACAACGTTGGTGCGATTGCGCAAGTAAAGGAACTGAGATCGACAAGCAGTACCAGGCTTATCATTTGATCCGATAGATCATAACGATAGGAGAAATAGAATTAAAATGTATTCCCACATATTTAATTTGACAGATCTTTTCACCATAACACTAAGTGTTCATGGACACACTAGACATTTGATGGTATATGGGTTAGACATGTAGGTGATTGACTCTAGTCCAAGTGGGAGATTGTTAGTGTTGGTGTCCTAGAGATAATATATTGTAAGAACATAATACTCGATGATATTCAGTTTGATTTAATATTATAGTTCAATTAATATTGATGTATGTCAATACACTTGTTTGAATATTATGTTTGATTCTTTTTGCATTTATTCATACAAGTGTTCCCATGAGTCATTACTGTCATTGAGGTTGTGAGAACTCAGATGACTTAAGCATGATTCTCAAATAGCCCCGATCAAGGATCATCAAGAATGGGATATTGATGATGCAATGGAGATTGGTGTGCGATCTTCATCATACTCTTAGAGAGTGTAGTAGATCTCACTTACTATTTAGATACTAGGTATCTCATGATGGATGCACAAATACCTTAGAGGGTATTGGTTTACCCATCCGAGAAACCGTTTGATGTATTTCCACTATAAGTGTCTACGGGTGTCTCGGTTAGTGGGAGTGATACGATACTCCTTTGACTTGAGGTCAATACGCACGACATGTGTGGGATGATGAACTTTGACCATGATCAACTCTTGCACCCTAACCATGGGTAGATATGGCTTGGATTGAGTTCATCACGAAGTGCATGTGCGTGGTAGTTGAGCCAAGAATATGACTCATTCCTCAATGTGGATTTAGAAAGAATACTCATCTTCTCATTATAATCGATCAAAGTCATCGGCCGATGCACGCCAACTTAGACTTTTGGGCTATGTGACATACATGATCAATTAGTGATTGGAGATAACATGATTAAGTTATTTGAATAGACACTTCATCATGTTCAAGACTTAATCGAGTATTCACGAATGAAAGGAGGAAATCGTAATAGCCCATGTTTGATTCATGGTAGTTGCATCGTTTCTCGCAACGCACTCATATATTGAGAATGTCTCGATTTATTGTCTAGGGTTCAATTAAGACCGTTAGTTTGACTAATCGCTCGATATATGAGGGCCTATGGGTCACACAACAAGTAGTTCCCTTTTACGGATTATAGTTGGTTGATTAAATGTTAAATTGAATTTAATATTAATTTATGGAGAATTAATTAATAATAGATTAATTTGGAATTAATTATTATTAATATTTAATTAAATGGATTTAATTAAATAGGAATTCCCAATAATAATATATGGAATATTATTATAGGATTTAATATATATGGAATCAAATCGTAGAGATTTGACATATATGAGAATTAAATCCGTAGAGATTTTATATGTGGGAAATAAATCTTAGAAATTTATTTAAATAAAGATTAGGGGTTTTATTTCCCAATCAGGTTAGCTTAAGATTTAAGCTGGACCTTTCCTATATATATGAGATCTTGGGAATTCACAAATAACGTTAATTCATAATACAAATTGCCCGGACCTATTCGGGATGAATATTTAAATACAAATTTAATTCTAACAATTATTACTGGCATGAATTAATCCTATATTCATTCAAATAATAATTCAACAACAAATCATGCATATAAACAGTTCACATAAATCCTACACATGCGGAATTACTACGAAGTTTACGTGAACTAACCTCTCTGAGTGACAACCGCTGAGAAGATGGATTCCGCTCACATGAACACACCAAAAGACCTTCTCAAGTATTCCCTTATCCTTGTTCAACAATCCGTGTGGGTAAGAACTAGCTAACAATTTAACAAAAGGAAAAAAATAAAATTATGTTGCACCACCTTTGTGGATTTCTAATTTTTCCAACACATGGATTGACTTGGGGATGAAAAAATCATCCCTATTTATAATATAAGGGTGTTGGTCCTAACGGGTTCAGTGAGGGCGTAAGTCTAGAGGGAGGGTGAATAGACCGAAAACTTTTTGCCAGTAGATCAGTGAAAGGTGTTTCCCGATCAGAGCGCGAAGTGAGTCAAGATGGATCGATATCCAACTTATCGACGCTCGAGAGGGCAGATCGGCCGGTCTATCGCTTTTAACTGACAGCGGAAGCTAGTTTATACCCTTTAAAAACCATTTTATAACAAATCGATTCGGAAAGTTTTCAATCACCGACTATGGAGTCAATCGATCGATTAGTACTTTGGTGCAAGTTCGATCCTAACTCAAAATATGTATGCAGATTTAAGCAAGGTTGTGTGCAATCGTGTAAAGCAATTAATCAAACAGGTAAATGCACACAAGATTTATAGTGGTTCGGACAACCAGTCCTACATCCACTCTTCCCTATCACAAGGGGCACCAACTTAACCAACTTGGACTTAGTTTATTGTGTTATTCCAACACATTACACCAACAGATATTTATAGAGTTCTCACTCAACGATCCCAGAAATCAGCACTAGAAACCCTAGTCTGAAATCTTGCAAAACAAACTTAACCTAACTTTGGGTTTTAGTAAAGGTTTGTTGTTGTTCCAACTGGAAATCTATCCTAGTATTTGTGTAGCCTAAAGCTAGAGGATGAGATTTCTATGCTAAGAACAATGGGATGAACACTTAGAAAATAATTTTCAAGGTTGTGTTCTTCGTGCGGAAATTTGGCTATTGTATGAGCTTCTTTGATAATTTCCGTCGTATCTTCACTTTGAAGAGTAATCCCATATTTATAGACCATGAAATCAAAGAGCCGTTGGAGAGCAATTTGAATTTCGGCTATATTTGGTAGGGTGCAGAATTTAATGTGACGTGCTTCAGGGATGACATGGCCGAAAGCGTGAATAGTGTCTTTTATAGCCGTTTGACTTTGTAGCACTGAATCCGGATGTCAGCCTTTTTACGTACGTGTCGCGCTCTCATTGGTTGAACAAGTACAACACTTCAGTGTTTGTTCCACCAACTAAAGTTTGACATTCTTCTTATACTGAAGGTACGTATGATCTGGTGTAACATTTAGTTAACACCAGGAGTGAGTTGACCTGATCAGATAACTGATCAGTCTACCTGATATAGTCTTCTGATGTAGGTTGTCTTAGCACAACTTGCAGACTAGGCTGATGTAGGTCTTCTGGTCTTCTGAACTTGAGCTTTATGTCTTCACCTGATCATCTGACCTTATCTGGTCATCTGATATTTTGACCTGACCTATACATATTGAGTTCCCCCTCAATATGTGACCTATCTTTTACATCAGCTATCTATACATTTCAGCTGGTCATCTTAATCTGATTCTAAATCATCAGTCAGCTAATAGATCGAACTGGTCCTATTACAACCTGTTTTGGAACTTCCATCAAAACTTAATACAAATTTCCCAACAATTTCCCCCTTTTTGATGGAACCAAAACACTTAATCAGAAAAACAGATGACATAATAGAAATGCAGATAATGTAAAACGACGCACATTTCAGAAGACAATGAGATGTTTTCTTAGAATCAGAAAGATAGAATATTTTATTCAGATAGGTGTGAGCATTACAGATTACATAAAAGTACCTATCATCTGATTCCAAGTTGTCTTCTTCACACGTGCCTGAACTTTTGAAGTTCTTGGGGAATACCAAACAACTTGTACATCCTTTGCAGCAGCTTGTCCAGATTTTCTCTTCCGATGATCCCTCCTTTTTGGGTAAATTCGTAGAAGGCTTTCTTGAATTTGATAGGATCGAGCTTGTTATCTGGACGCAGAGGTGGGAGAAGTTGTCCGAAGGGAGGAGCTTCAGGTATTAATGTCATAATTTTTCCTTCCTTCATAACAATCTGGTAGAAGTCTGGGTACTTCGTTTCTAACCAGTTCCGGAATTCATCATCATTTGCAACCTGGTCTTGATGAATCAAAATTCTCTCCAAGATGTACACATCACATAACCATTCTGCTCTGATCTGATCCCATTCTGGAAGCAGATCTGTCCTGTCACAGAGGATGTCTTTAATAGGTGCCGGAAAAGCTTTCTCTTCCCAAGCAATATCCTCTGCAACAGCTTCCTTCTTTCTCTGTCTCCGAATATATGTGATGTTTAGACCTTTAGCTTCTGCCATCTTCTGCTTCTTAATGGCAGCTTCTTTTATTCTCTGTCTGGTTTGCTCTTGAATTTGTTCAGGAGACATCTAGCTTTTGGTAGAGGATTTTTGCCCTTGTCCCTGACTTTCAGCAGTAGATTTCAACATCTTGCCCTTGCCTTTCTTTCTCTTCAGAGTTTGCTCAGGTTCATCTTGTTCGTCTTCTTCTGCTAGTTTCTTCGCAAGTTCAAGGCTCTTGGCTTGATCATCAGATTCCATCATTTTCTGTACAAAAGAAGAGAAGTCTTCAATCTTATCCACTCTGGTAATAACATCTGAAAAAACTATATTCTGCTCAGTGATCTCCTTCCTTTGATCCTCAAGCTCCTTGCTATGTTGCTCCACAATTTCTTTTAGAACAACAACATCAGGTGGAGTAACAAGATTATCCAGATGGAGTGGTTTCAGGCAAGTCAAATATAGTGGTTTTCGGTAATGACGCAATGGTTACCATCTCGTGACTGTTTTTTTCTTCTCTTGTCCTTCCCCCTTTTTGGTTGCATCAAAAAGTTTGGACAACCTGTTATTCAGAGCACTAAACTACCTTGACATCTGCTCCCTGAGTTCCTCAATAGCAAGAGGAGTGATCTGAGCGGTTGCAGAAGGTGCGGGGGCCAGGAATATTTTAAGAGCAGATTCAATTTCCTTTCTGGCACGTTCTGTAGAAGCCATAAAATGCTTCCATCCCAGATCCAGATGAGTGTTGTCATTTTTCTGTGGATGCCCCACACTTTCCAAAGAGAATTTGTGTTTCACCAAGCATGTCCTTCTCAAGTTTGAGCTTATCAGACTAGAGGTTGAGCTTTTCAGCAAGAGGGTGAATATGTTGCATCACATCAGAGAGGATATCATTATGCATGTGTGTGAGCTTCTCAACTGTTAGCTTCCGTTCTCTGTCAACCAAGTTCTTTTGCTCTTCTTCGAACCGCTTCATCAGATCTACTGTGAGAGCTGTGAATTTTTCTTATATGGAAGCCTTTACCTCATCCTGAATTTTCGAGAAATAAGATCTAGGGTATCGAGCTCAAAGATAGCAGCCTCGTCGAGATGTTGATGCCTTGCAAGCCGAGTCTCATCTCGGCAAAGACCCACTCTTGGTTCATCGCTTTCCTCAAAATTTGTATAATAAGGAGGTTCTTCGGCCTCCTCCTTATCTCCAAAGAATCCCAAACCCCGACATGAATTAACCATCTGATATCATCATCAGAGGCCAAATCAACAACACTCTCAATCCCAGCAATCTCCAAACATCTCATCTCCAGATCCACAAAAAAGTCAGAGCCTAGAGATTCCATGAGGATCAGAAACTCCTTGATGCTTTTCAATCTGATGTCCCTCCAGAACACAATCTCTTCTATCTGGTGCTGGATGCCAGGGTGTTGAACCAAGTCTGGGCACAGGTCCAGCAGATACTCCTTTATTTGTTGCTTCATAATATTTATAATAGGGCCTTTTTGATTTAGGTGAAGCAAGCACGGTTCTGGTGTTGAAAGGATTGTGAGAGATGGACACATGTTTGTCAGATCTCTCAGGTTCTGGTATCTTTTCTGGAGATTTGGGGTGAGGTGGGGGTATATGTGGTTCACTGGCTGTAGGTTGTTGAGGTTCAGGTTCGTTTGCCAGGGGTTGAGGGGGTTCAGTTTCCTGTACTGAAGGTTGAGGGGGTTCAGTTTCAATAACTGAAGGTTGAGGGGGTTCAGTTTCAATAACTGAAGGTTGAGGGGGTTCAGGTTCAATAACTGAAGGTTAAGGGGGTTCAGGTTCATTTGTTACAGGGAGAGAAAGTTCAGGTTCAAAGGTTGGGGGAGTGGGAGATGTGGGTGTGGGGTGTGGTCTGACTGGTGAGGGTGAGGGTGAGAATGTTTTGTGGGGAGAGGGTGAGAATGTTTTGTGGGGAGAGGGTGGTGGTGGTGATAATGGTTTTTGAGGAGAGGGTGATGGTGATTTGGAAGTGGGTTTAGGTGATCTTTCTTTCCGGAAGATTGTGCTGAGAGGCAGAGAATCAGATGTTGATACCTCCCCAGAGTGCTCCACTTATGTTCCTTCAACAGTTCTCTCTCCTTCTCCTTCGAGCATCTGCTCGTCCCTACCTTCGCTTGAAGTGTGCTCAGAACTGACTACAACCTCCTCTTCTGATTCAATCTGAATCAGCTCCTCCGTTTTGTGAATTTGCAGAGCAAGACTAGGAACAATCTTCATAGGAGAAGTGACTCTCTCCGACATTTCATTGGCATTTTGGTTTCTTGGCGATTCCTTCCTCTTCAACCTCTTTTCCCGATGGTCGTTCCCGCGCTTCGATTGTATGGAAGATGCGATTGTTTTTATTTTTCCTTCCTTCGCCTTTGTTTGGGGGCATAGGGAGTCGATCATCATCGACCGCCAGCAGAGACTTCGTTCGCCCAAGATGGCCTTCACAGGCTTAGCTAGATACACCTTCGCATTCATTCTCATTCCATTCATAATTGTTTGGCAGCTTGTCCGATAGAATGATCGAGACTTTGTGCATGAAAGAGCACTTGGATGATAGGAACACTTCATTCCTTTCGTTCAGATCGAATTTTTCGGTCTCTTTCCGCAGTCTTGTCTTGAACATACCCAACCAATCCATATTAGGTGCTTTCTTGATGATTGCGCAAATATGACAATCGATCTTATAAGAGGTGACAAAGATCAAGATCAGAGGTTGAGCACATAATCACCTTCGCACAATCTCAAGAGAAGGCAATATTTTCTTCAGATAAGGAGCTTTTAACATTTATCGTTCGATCCTTATTCGCCGGGTCTCAATTTCGGCCATAAGAAAATCCTTCTCTCCTACATCGCCAGAAGGTTTCGATTAATGCTTCTCGACGGAGACCAAAGATTCTTCAAGATCATCGCTCTGTGACTATTACTTCCATTCCTCCAACGGAAGAAATCATATCAAGATTAATATCCTCGTTTCTTTCAGAGATTATATAGAAATTCTAGGCTTCATGAGTGTGGACTACGCTTTGATGTCTATAACAGTATTGATCAAGACCACACGCTCGCAGGCACTCAAGAATTTCCAACGATTCAGGATCCGAGGTGATCAGAATACTACGTATTTCTCATCAATGATATCTTTCTTCATTGATGTAAATTACAGATCTTTTGCCTTGGCCCTTTCGTACAACAAGATGTGCCATTTCAGATTATATGCAAATTGATATAAGTTTGAGTGAAATCTTTCAATAAACTCAGCCAAACTAACAATTTAATCATGAATTAAGCATGTAAGCATATAGATCAGTGTATTTAATAGCGTATATGAATTACAGTCACACAACAACATGATTTGTAAACCTAATAACCACTAGGAGTGATTTTATTAAGTACTTAAAAAGAAAATTACCAGATATTGATTCGTAGGTTTGAATAATCGTGAGAGTAGAATCAATCGATTTGGAAAATAAGTTCTGAAGATTTAGAAGGTTTGATCTTTTAAGAAACTGATAAGTAGAAAGAGTGGAAAGTGGTTTTCGGAGAATGAGTTGGGGTTATATGATGCGAGGGAAACCTCTTTGCACAACTTCCCAAGAGTACTCAAGTATCCGTGTTTTGAAATCAATGGCTGAGATTCATCTACCAGAAAAAGTATTTTAATCGAAGTGGTTGAGAAAAGTAGTCCGCCAGATTTTGGACGCTAAAAACTCGCAATAAATCCAATTAAATACATATTCCCCATGTCCGCATTTAATGTTTTGCAGTGCATTCGTCACAAAGTTAAGAGAACAGTAGTAAAAGTCAATTTATTTAAATAAGGCATATATAAAATGATCAGAAAAGAATAAATAAGAAACGTATCTGGCTGATTGATATTGTAATCAATCGTTACCATCGTGATCCGACCGTTGGCTTGATTATCATTGACCTTTCTTATGGTAGCCTATCCCTTAGTATTTCCCAACAATATTCCACTCATCCGATCGATTTCCCGTTTGATCCAACTGATATTTCATTGTCTTCGATCATTTATCCGATCCACTTCAAAGATTCAAGAATTCAAGACTTTAACTCATGATTGAATTCCATGACTCAGGACAGGATTCCAGATTTCTTGTTCAAAGCCATTCGATATTCATTGTATTGAACTTGATCTTTCTTCCATTCGTGCCACTTTTTTCGATTTTGTCACACTCCCGCCAAAGCCTTAACATCGGGAGTCAAAAAGTTGCCTCGATTCCCTAAGTCGGGGCGTGATGTGATGATCTTCAATGATGGTGCGGATACTTTGTGATATCACACGCCGTAAACTCATACAACCATCGGCCGCGTTTCTTTTACGCTACCGTTCTCGGCGGTGCTAATTTCTCGAAAAGGCCTTGAGAGATTAAATTTGCACTTCTACCCCTGTTTTTCCTCTATAAATAGAACCGGGGTTTTATACACACAACATAAACCATTCACCATCTTTATCTTTCTATTAGCTTATGCTCCATGTTTTCCGGTGAACCCTTATTTCCGGTGAAACTTCCGGCAAAAACCTTCAACCCTTTTTAAATGATTTCAAATTTTCTCAAATCAACCCTCAGGCTTCCCTTATTCCTCGCTTTTTTGTCGCCATCGAAGAATACTCATACGATTATTGTCAAGCTTCTCTACCACCGTGGGGCGGATCGCTTATCACAAATGAGAAGACACTTCTCTTGACCAGATGTCGCTTTTGTGCATCTATCGAGATGATTTAAATTAACATCAATAGACTCAGTCTGATATGTAACATGGATTTAGTTATACGATCTAGATCCGACCTATTCGATCTTGATCAGACAGTACACGATCTAGATCAGACTAAAACCCAATATTTGCATGCGACACTTGTGTCCATGTGGTGTGCAGCACCTCATGACTGACTCTTGTGTCCATTTGATGCTGGAAGTCCCATTGATTTTAGGACTAGGGGCTTCTGGCTTAGAAATCCTTCAATGCCGCTCTCGCCTCCTCGACTCAAGCTCGAGGGTGGCTTAGATTATTTCAAATCCTCTCACACCCTTTTAGGATTGGGGTTTTAGGGGCATTTGGCTTTAAAATCTTTTTAAAGCCTCTTCACCCCTTCTAGGGTTAGAGTTTATGGTTTAGGGTTTATGTAATCGACCTGGGGTTTTTGTAATGGAATATAATGTAAATTCTGACCTCCGGGTCTTTATTAATGAAAAGTTATTTTATTTCATTGTTGTGTGGTTTCTGTTTCCTTATGCGATTGAAGCTTTAATCTTATGTAACTTGCTTGTTGAACATTAGCTTAATCGATTTATAAAGTATGAAACAAACAAACCGATCTGTTTCTGACCGGGTGCGATAAGGCTTTCCGACGGGCCTGGTTGATCGGGTCTGGCCGACCGGTTGAGGTACCTTACTCAACTGATCCTTCTTAACCTGGTTAGTCTCTCAACCAGCTGGTTCTGGAGACCAGTCCACCAAACATTTCTGGTGCATTTTCTCCAAGATCCAGAAGCCCTAGCTCATTACGTAGTTCTTCAATCTCGACTTCAACTAGTGGCTTGGTTAAGATATCGCCTCTTTGTTTATCAAGATGAATCTTCTCCATTTCGATGTGGCTTTTTCAACATGATCTCTTATAAAATGGTGTCTGACATCCACATGCTTGCATCTTGTATGTAGAACTAGATTTTGAGTAATTGCAATAGAACTATTACTGTCACAGAATATAGGTACGTTCATAGCTATAATGTTATAATCCTCACCGCCGACTAAGCCAGAAAGCTTGGGGAGCAACAACTTTCGCAGCCCATATATTCTCGCTTCGGTAGTAGATGTCGTGAATCGATGTCCGCTTTTTGAAAACCAAGAGATCGATTTACTACCTAAAACCGACATGTACCGAGGTTGATTTCGTCGATTTCGCAACCTCCATAATCGTAATCGCAATACTGTTGGGATATTTTAGTTTTGATTAATTATGCTTAAAATATTATCAACTTGTGTTATTTAAGATAATCTATGATAATGTTTTGAGGGGGAAGAAGAACAAATTGAGGGGGAACTCATGAAATCGGGGATGAAGATGATCGAGATCAGATTTATACCGATCAAGATCGATGAGTAGAGATGAGTTCCGAGTAAACCGATGAGCTAAACAAGTTAAACACGCTGATTTTTGAAGAAGAAATGTCGATGCAAAGAAATTGATGCAAAGGTGCTGAGCATCTTGTTGATTCTTCAGGTTGAACCGACTGGCAGTTCTAATCGGACGGAGCTCCAGAATCGATCTGTCAGGAAAGATCAGATCACCAAGCAAGATCAGATCACCAGTAGAGATCGATCACCCAGGTAAAGAATAGATCACCAGGAAAGAAGAACAGATCACCAGGCAGACGATCACCAGGCAAGAACAGATCACTTGCAAAGAAGATCATCGATCACCAGGCAGATCAGATCACCAGGCAAGAATAGATCACCAGACAGATCGATCATCGGTGAGAATAGAACAGATCTGTTATCTTTGAATCGATGCGCTGATCGATACCCGAATCGAAGTCAGTAAATCGAATCGATGAATAAAGGTTTTGGAACTTGATGAACAAGTGATTTCAAAAGACACCGAAATCTACAGATCGATTTCAAATGGACAGATCAAAGCGACTTAATCGGAAGCGATGAACAAGATCCGGCGAATGGGGATCCGTTAGACACACAAAAGAAAATGATCAATAAGAAGATAACAACATATATGGATGTGACATAAAAGTCGCAAACAACAAAGGCAAAAAGGACAAAGAAAAGCTGGAAGATTATTAGTATGGATTTGAATATTACTCTCCAACGGTAATATTCAAATCCACACTATAAATACATTGCACTATCTTCAAAAGAAGAAAATGGAGGATCTGCAAAGTGAAATTAAAAGCCAAATATTCAAGCAACTCCATTCAAGAACACAGAGCATTACATATCCAAATTTACCCAAGAGTGTTCTTCATTGTATCTAAGCAAAATGCATATATCCTAGTTTAGAGAGATTTTCCCATCCCAAGCATTGAGGCTAAACAAATGTAAGGGAAAATCTCACCCTAGTTGGAAACCAAACAAACCTTACCAAAATCAGTTTGATAGGTTAAGTTTGTAGGTGAGTGGGAACTCGGTAAACATCTATAGGCAATCTCGTGAGGGTGATAAGTCCCGTTTGAGTGAGAACTCGATAAACATCTATAGGCGATCCCGTGAGGGTGATAAGTCCTGTTTGAGTGTGAACTCGGTAAACATCTGTTGGGTGTTGGACTAACACGTAAACTAAGTCCGGGTTGGTTAAGTCGGTGCCCATGAAGGGAAGAGTGGATGTAGGGCGAGTTGTAGAACCACTATAAAATTGTGTGTTTTTTATCGCTTTATGTTATTACTCATTTTATGCATTCGATTATAAGCAAAACACACATCGTTCTTAAAAGCAAAAAAAAAATAAATTGGAATCACTCGCCCTCACCCCTATTTTATATGCATTACATGGTATTTTCCGCGTTCTTGGGTTTTCAAATCGGGACCATCAATTGGTATCAAAGCGGGTTGTTCAAAAGGTCAACTGTTTTTCAATGTGGATTTCTGAACTGATACCATCAATTGGTATCGAGCAGGAGTTCAAACGTTCACAACTTTTCAAAGTGACCACCTGAACTGATCTTTTAAAACAAAAACCCGATCTCTGTAAAAGTGCATATATTTTAATGTTTTGACGTCATTATCAAAAAGGGGGAAATTGTTGGGATATTTTAGTTTTGATTAATTATGCCAAAATATTATCAACTTGTGTTATTTAAGATAATCTACAGATAACAAGTTGAGGGGGAACGGAAGAACAAATTGAGGGGGAACTCATGAAATCAGATGAAGATGATCGAGATCAGACGAGGCTGATCAAGATCAGATGAGTATGATGAGTTCCGAGTAAACTGATGAGCTAAACAAGAAGAAACATGCTGATTTTTTAAGAAGAAATGTCGATGCAAAGAAATGATGTAAGGTCGATGCAAGGGTACTGAACATAATCTTTGTCTTTGTGGTTGAATCGACCGCGAATTCAGAATCGACTTCATTCAGAATCGACCATTCAGGTGTATCAGATCACCGCGGCAAAGATCGATCACGGCAGATCGATCATTTGGCAAAGAATAGATCAACAGGCAAGAATAGATCACCAGGCAGATCGATCACCGGCAAGAACAGAATTGCAGAAGAACATATCAGAAAGATCGATCACCAGGCAGATCACCGATGGCAGATCGATCACCGCGGCAAGAACAGATCACCGCGGCAGATCGATCACCAGGTTGAACAGACGATCCGCAGCTGAATCGATGCGATTTCGATGCAGTCCAGATGCAAAGCAGTAAATCAGAATCGATGAACAAGTGTTTTGAACTTGATGAATAAGTGATTTCAAGACACCGTAAATCTACAGATCGATTTCAACAGACTGCATCAAAGACCGTAATCGTAAGCGATGAACAAGAATCTAAATGAAATGACGATCCGTTAGACACACAAAAGAATCGATCAATAAGAAGATAACAACATATATGGATGTGACATAAAGTCGCAAAACAACAAAGGCAAAAAAGGACAAAGAAAAGTCGAAGATTAGTATGGATTTGAATATTACTCTCCAACGGTAATATTCAAATCCACACTATAAATACATTGCACTATCTTCAAAAGAAGAAAATGGAGGATCCGCAAAGTGAAATTAAAAGCCAAATATTCAAGCAACTCCATTCAAGAACACAGAGCATTACATATCCAAATTTACCCAAGAGTGTTCTTCATTGTATCTAAGCAAAAAATGTCATATCTAAGCTTAGAGAGATTTTCCCATCCTTAGCATTGAGGCTAAACAAATGTAAGGGAAAATCTCACCCTAGTTGAAACCAAACAAACCTTACCAAAGTCGGGTTTGATAGGTTAAGTTTGTAGGTGAGTGGGAACTCCCAGAACATCTATAGCAATCCCCGAGGGTGATAAGTCCCGTTTGAGTGAGAACCCCTGTAGAACATCTATAAGCGATCCCGTGAGGGTGATAAGTCCCGTTTGAGTGTGAACTCGGTAAACATCATTGGGTGTTGGACTAACACGGTAAACTAAGTCCAAATTGGTTAAGTGGGGTGCCCATGAAGGGAAGAGTGGATGTAGGACGAGTTGTCCAACCACTATAAAATTGTGTGTTCTTTATCGCTTTATGTTATTACTTGCCTTATGCATTCGATTATAAGCAAAACACACATCGTTCTTAAAAAAAAAAAAAATAAATTGGAATCACTCGCCTCACCCCTATTTTATATGCATTACATGGTATTTTCCGCGTTCTTGGGTTTTCAAATCGGGACCATCAATACCCACTAAGCTCTAGATTATCATTTGATGGGTAGAATAAACCAAAGTTTATTGTCCCCTTTAGATACTTAAGAATCCGCTTAATCAAGATCCAGGTGGCTTTTGCATTCGATTTGCCTCATAGAAACCGCACATACACAAACTCGCAAAAGGTTATGTCCGGGAATCTGGCAAAAAGTAGTATAACAGAGATCCAATGAGAGCCTCAGATTCGCTCTCGATTAGTTTTCCGACCATTTAAATGCGGATCCATCTTGAATCCGGTCATCATAGGAATTTTGGACTCTTTACTGTTCTGAATTCCAAACTTGACTAGTAAATTCCTAGTATACTTCGCCTGATAGATGAATATCCCTTCTATACTTTGCTTAACCTGCAAACCTAGAAAGTAATTCATCCGACCCATCATGGACATCTCGAACTTCCTTGCAGATCAAACTTTTGTCAATCTATCACATAGATCCTTGTTGGGAGATCCAAGATGATGTCGCCCACATAGATCTGAACCATCAAAATATCTTTTCCATCATCTATTCTCCGAATAAGGGTTTATTTATCGTTCCCTTTAGTGAATCTCATTGTCTACCCAGCCCGAGTGTGGCGTGCGGTATTGATGGCTTCACCAGAAGATTTAAACGGCTTGGTGTTGCATGTTCAACTTAACATGAATGCGGCAATTTCTTAGAGTGTTCTCGCTTTCTCCGCTCGCTACTCCATTATGTTGTTGCTCGGGTACGGTGATGTCTCGTCAGATACCAAACTTAGTGCAAAAAAATCAAGAATAAAAGAATTCGTAAATTATGTACCTTTATCCGATCTAATTTTACTATAATCGACACCCTTTTCGCTTTTGTAGTTTCTTGGTTCGGGTATCTTTGTTGTAGTCTCATTCTTCTTGTATAAGAATACCAACCAGTGAACTTGGAATAATCATCCACGATCACCGTGAGTGTACTAAGGCCCATCGAGACTAATGGCGTAACCGGGTCCAAATAAGTCCATATGGGAATAATATCATTTTGATCTTCGGGTCCAGTGGATTCCTTGAATGAGGCTTTAACCTGCTTTTCCTTCTAACATGCGACACATGTCCGATCCTTAGAGAATACCTCATTCGGGAGTCCTCAACCAAGGACATCCTTGCTATCTTGTTAAGAGTCTTAAAGTTCGGGATGACTCATTCTCTTGTGCGAGCTAATCGCTACCTTTTGAACTCTTAACAATCGTGCATGCATTTCTTGGACAACTGCTCCAATCATGGAGATAAATCAGACCTTTTTTGAACAATTAACAAGATTTGTTGAGTAGCTCGATTCCTAATAGTACACTTGTCGGGCCGAGAACTCAACACTGAATCTGTTGTCGCAAAACTGAGATACTGATAGCAAATTATTATTAAACCGTCGACATACGAGACTCCTCAGTAACTCGTGACATCATCATTCTCTGTGGTTCAATCCTCCGTAAAACCAAAGTTATCATCACCAAAGACTACACGTGGGCCTTCTTGTTCTATGTAAGAGCTAAGGAGATGTTTGCTTCCAGTCATGTGCCTTGATCATCCACTATCGATGTACCAGATAGTTTCTTGTACACCTCTCTTGTTTGCCAAACCCACGTGAACTCGCAATCAAATCAGCTTTTTGCCCTTTTTGGATTGGGTCCCGAGGGTTAGAGTTGGTTTTAGGGATCCATACAAACAGGGCACTTCTATTGTAATCAGATCTGATTTGTCTCCCATAAACATCTACATAATCATACATCTCTTCATATGCATTCTGATCAGTATGATTATTTGTGCGAGCCTTGGGTGAATCAGAAGACTTGAGATTTTTTTTCTTTGTTTGTCTTCTTTTTAACCCATTGGGGCTCTAAAAGTGATTTCTAGGTTTCGACATTGTAAGGGTAGGTACGATCGCTACCATTAAAAGATTCATATCTTTTTGGCATAGATGGTCTTAACATTTTACCTTTAGCTTGCTTGTTAGTAAAAACGAATTCCGATTAGGTTTGATTAGATTTCCCTTTGAGAGGTGTTTTTTGATACCTAATACGTCGATCAAAGTTGAGGTCTCTTCGTAAGAACCGGGTTCTTCGTTGATTCCTTCGGTGATGCTTGATCGATTGGGGTCCATTCCATTTCCCTTTCTAATTGGGCACTTTTTTTACTTGTTTTGAAGTCTCTTTCCCTTATCGACATGAGATTTTGCTTTATGTGTATCTATATCAAAAACTTCGTTTGATTACACTTTTTCAAGTGAATCAAACGGCTTTTTGAGGATGTAGAATGGTTTTCATTCCCAATTCCCTTCTTATTAGTTGTAAATGACGTAAATAGTTGTTCATATCCCGAAGCGGTTTTAGAAGATTTCGTGAAAACCTCGTATTTTTCTACGTAAACTATCCTCGGTTGTTTTTTAGACTCTCATGTAGTCGGAAGAGTTCATCAAACTTAGCTTGTAGGATTTTAAAATCATCGCCTTGTTGTTTATTGATAGCCACTATTCCTTAATCGCTTTCTCCCATCGGAAGAGTTAACTTTGAGAACTTTCGGTTCTTGATTTATCTTCAAGCGACTTATTGGATTTTAGTTCACCGCTTTTCGACAACATTTTCCTTAACAAATGTTTGAGTATTTTCAATCCTTAGCTTATCGTTTTACCTTCCACTATTGTATGTTGTTCACCGCAGAGAGTTCATCAAGCAATTGCTTTCGAATAGTGCGGCAAGTCGATTCTCCAAACAGTGTGCTAATCATACCGTGTGGAAACCGAAAGAACAGAAGGTTTAGAGGTTACCTCGCATTGGTCTTCCTCCTTAGCCACGAGACAGATGTCATCATCGATGAAAACATCGGATCATCGTGAGTGGTAGAAATCATCACCGTTGCTTATCGTGACGGAAGTCCTCTCATGATGAGTGGGAGAATCCTCTCGATGGCGAGATAAGAATCATCGATCCTAGATGTATCAAAGAACCATAGCTTTTCTATCTCGTATCTTTGTTCTCGCCTGTTCGCTTTGTCTTCTCTTTCTTTTGGAGTCGTCCGCAACTGCGACCGAATGACTGGTTTCCGACAGCTTGAAACACGCTCCACGCTCCCATGGAACTCCTTCTCGCTGGTGAGTCATTTCGCTCAATAGAATCTATCGTGACTTACACCCGTCGATTGTAGTCCGAAGCATTCCTTTTTCGACTGTTGTCTCTCCTTTCATTAGATCGATCATCTCTTTTTCTTATTCTCTCTCGCGATCTTCTATGATCATCTCTTTGGCCATCGATCCGGTCCTTCCGAGATCCGGTCACCCTCCTATAACTTCCTCATTGTTTCGATAATCCTGTAAAATCTACGATACTTACCAAGTTGAATGTTAGATTTTTCAAGTTTTCTCGTTAGCAAAGCAACTGTTCGGTTTTGGCTTATAATATTTCCAACAGTTCAAGAGACTTTGAGTTGTCAGCTACCGCTTTGAATGCAACTGATTTTGATGTGGCAGATGTGGCTTTGCAGCGACTATCTTCTTCTTTCTTGCCCCCTTTTCGACGATCGAAATCATGGGCTTTAAGACTCGTGAACAAGGTTGCTTTGGCTTCATCTTAGCAATATCTTGACAATCCTTTATTACTTGGACTTTCATATCCCACTTCTTAGTCGAGATCTCAAGATCTTGTAGTTGATGTCTTTATCCGACATTTCTCGGCCCAAGTTCCCCGTGAGCTTGTTGACGCATATGGTGATTCTTCCATCGAGCTAGTTTATAGTTTCATTTGGCAAGATCTTAAGTTTCTCAAACTTCACCAGATTCGCTTGCGATACCGCTATCTTTTATCAAGTCATTACCTACACACATTTTAAAGCAAAGTCGTATCCCACATCCGTTTGGTCATCTTGGGATACTTTATCTTTTCTCGGGTTATCTTTTCCATCGCCTTCATGATTATGTGCCCGGCTATTGTATCCAGAGTGTACAACTTTCTTTCTTCACGTCCATCGCATGGTACTTTTCTTACAAGGCTTCCAAACCGAAAGTCCGGATCACCTCCCATGAGATGGGTTGTCATGGTAGATGATGATGGGTCCTCGCTCAATAACTTCCATCATCCCGCCGCTTATTGATCCCGTGATGGTTGCTCATGAATATAGTCTAGTCTCGTGATACTCATCAATGGAAAATTTAGGGCAAATCACGATACATACCCAAGTATTATCCATGCCGATCGTGAGTTTGAAAAACAAATGAAATTTTAAAAGGTTTTTCAAGATCGGTTCAAGTGACCACAAAGGTTCTTCCTCAAGAACCGATGATATTCAAAGCCCGTGGGTCCGTAGAACCACCGCCGGATACCACTTGTAGGTCCCTGAACGGGTTTAGTGAGGGCGTAAGTCTAGAGGGGAGGGTGAATAGACTTCTCGAAAACTTTTGGCGTGTAGATCGGTGTGAAAAGGTTTTTCGATCGAAGTCGAAAGTGAGTCAAGATGGATCGATATCCAACTTATCGATTGCTCGAGGGAAGATCGGTTCGGTGTCTATCCGCTTAATCGACAGTGCGGAAGCTAGTTTATACCCGTGAAAAACCAGGTTTATAACAAATCAGATTCGGCCGTTTTCAATCAGCTGACTATGGAGTCAATCTGATCAGATCAGTAGCTTGGTGCAAGCTGATCCTAACTCAGAATATGTATGCAGATTTAAGCAAGGTTGTGTGCAATCGTGTAAAGCAATTAATCAAACAGGTAAATGCACACAAGATTTATAGTGGTTCAGACAACCGGTCCTACGTCCACACTTCCCTATCACAAGGGGCACCAACTTAACAACCTTGGACTTAGTTTATTGTGTTAGTCCAACACATTACACCAATAGATATATATATAGAGTTCTCACTCAACGATCCTTAAATCAAAGACTAGAAACCCTAGTTCGAAATCTTGCAAAACAAACTTAACCTAACTTTGGGTTTTAGTAAAGGTTTGTTGTTGTTCCAACTGGAAATCTATCCTAGTATTTGTGTAGCCTAAAGCTAGAGGATGAGATTTCTATGCTAAGAACAATGAGATGAACACTTAGAAAATAATCTTCAAGGTTGTGTTCTTCGTGCAAAAATTTGGCTATTGTATGAGCTACTTTGATAATTTCCATCGTATCTTCACTTTGAAGAGTAATCCCATATTTATAGACCATGAAATCAAAGAGCCGTTGGAGAGCAATTTGAATTTCCGGCTATATTTGGTAGGGTGCAGGATTTGATGTGACGTGCTTCAGGGACGGCATGGCCGAAAGCGTGAATAATGCCTTTTATAGCCGTTTGACTTTGTAGCACCGAATCCCTCAGTGTCAGCCTTTTTACGTACGTGTCGCGCTCTCATTGGTTTTACAAGTACAACACTTCAACGTTTGTTCCACCAACTAAAGTTTGACATTCTTCTTGTCCTGAAGGTACGTATGATCTGGTGTAACATTTAGTTAACACCGAGTAAGTGACCGATCGATAACCGATCTACACCTAATATAGTCTTCTGATGCAGGTTGTCTTAGTACAACTTGCAGACTAGGCTGATGTAGGTCTTCTGGTCTTCTGGTCTTCTTGAGTCATCTGATCTTCAGGTCTTCTGAACTTGAGCTTTATGTCTTCACCTGATCATCTGACCTTATTTGGTCATCTGATATTTTGACCTGACCTATACATATTGAGTTCCCCCTCAATATGTGACCTATCTTTACATCGCCTATCTATGCATTTCATTTGGTCATCTTAATCGATTCTAAATCATCGATCCAATGATCCGACCGGTCCTATTACAACCTCGCTTTTGGATCTTCCATCAAAACTTAATACAAATTTCCCAACGAGAGGGCTTGGACAATTTTAGTGTAGGAATAAGGATGGGAAAATCTTTTTCTTGATCTCCAAGAAATCTTGAAGATATCTCATATATTCTTTTCTCCATATTTAAAATATTCCATAAAAATCCCACCTCCTTATACTTATGGATTTTCGAAAAATATGAGGAGTAGGAATCCAAGATTTGGATCTTCTTGAATTTATGAGATATTCTTGTATTTCAATAATACATATCTTCCATAATATCTTTTCAAGAAAGTCAAGAAAATCTTTCCTCTCCATATTTTTCTTGATTTTAGAAAATATGCTTAATAAATAACCAAGTGGGAGATTTCTTGAATTTAATGAGATAATCTTGTATTCCAAGAATATTTATCTACATTCCATAACAAAATTCAAAGAAAATCTTTCTCCCTCTTTTATTTATTATTTTCTAAAAATTTTAGGAAAAATAGACAACCATAATTTATGTTATTTTAAACACCTTTTTTCAGTTATTGGACATTATGTTTGGGCTACTTGAGGGGCCTTTAGGAGAATTAAGATTGGACCTTCTAATGGACTTTGAATATCTAATATTGAGCCACAATATTATTCAAGCCCATAAATATTAATTAATCCCACTACATAATTAATATTGCACTATCCATCTTAACCCATATTACTGTTAATATGACTCCCGGTTATTATTTCTCGTGTTTAAGATTATCCAGCCCATTAATTAATTCAAGCCACTGAAACAACTTTCCTTTAATTAATATCTTTTGTCCTTGGCCAAGGAACGGTTCAACATTATTATCCATACCGGAAACTAATTCCACTTGCAAGATTTGGTATGATAAATCTTATAAACCTCCCAAGGGGGCAAATCAAACAAGTGTACTCGCACACGATTCTTCGTATTAAATCTTAGCAATCGCAATAATTACTAGCCACACACGATCCTATTTAAGAGACGAGGATTAAGAAATAACGAACATCGAGGTCTAATTCTTCCTAATTAGGTCAAAGAATTTATCCACCAGAGGGTCCTATTAATGCATCATCATGCACTAGTGTAATCTCTTGGTCAAGACAAGTCAATCTGAGCCTTACACTTCAACCTTTCACGATGGATTGTTCACTTCCATCTAGGTCGTGAACAACGTACTTTTAGTTACAAGGGACTGTTATTTTAATCTTCTGTGATCTGGTATCACTAAATTAACTACAATGTAACACGTAATGTTTATTGAACAATTATGCAGTAAATATATGTAACATTCAATGATATTTAAAGCATCATGATAAATAATTTATTTCAAGAATAAGATGTAAATTCAGTTTGGTTATACAAAGTAAAAGCACACTTTCCAAAGATAACCCCAACAATTCCGTCTCAAATTCAATATTTGGCAAAATTGCAAGTCCGCGGAACGGGATTACGTGGATACCATAGTAGAGAAATACGCGCACGATTTATCGTAATATTTTTCTTTATGTTTATAACGTATTCAATTATGCAATTACGTGTTCGTTGTTGGTGAACTTTATTTCACAAGATGCATTACGTGTTTACGTGCCTCTAAATTCCAACATAACTGCTGTCATTGAGACTGTGAGAACTCAGATGATTTAAACATGATTCTCAAATAGCCCCAATCAAGGATCATCAAGAATGGGATATTGATGATGCAATTGAGATTGGTGTGTGATATGAATCATATTCTTAGAGAGTGTAGTAAGATCTCAATTACTACGAGATACTAGGTATTGTTGGGGTTATCTTCGAAAGTATGCTTTATTTTGTATAACCAAACCTAATTTCTTATTTATTTACTGAAATAAATTATTTATCACTATTGCATTAAATATGATTGAATGTTATATATATTTACTGCATATTTGTTCATAAGACAAAAATTCAGTTTTGTTATACAAAGTAAAAGCATACTTTCCAGTATAACCCCAACAATCTCCTGCTTATACTCAAAGTCTGCTTTTAAGTATACTACAGTATGTCTCGTGTAGTACCTAATGCGTGACATCTAATGTCACCTACACGAACCTAATAATATCTCCCACTTATACTCAAAGCAGATTGGCAACGGTCTTGACACCCATTCCTTCCACATGTCTCTCGAATGTATTCTGAGGCAGACCCTTTGTGAATGGATCTGTTAGGTTGTCTTCTGACGCGATCTTTGCCACCTCTATATCTCCTCTCTTAACGATTTCTCGTATAAGATGGTATTTCCTTTCAATGTGTTTGCTGGCCTTGTGGGCACTTGGTTCCCTTGAATTTGCAACTGCTCCAGCATTATCACAGTAAATAGTGATTGTGCTGGGCAAATTCAGAACTACATCCAAGTCCACTTAGAAGTTCTTGAGCCAAACCGCTTCTTTCGCTGCCTCTCAAGCAGCTACGTATTCGGCTTCCATGGTAGAATCGGCGATGCATTTCTACTTAACGCTTCTCCATGTCATGGCTCCTCCCCCCATGCAAAACATACTACCGGAGGTAGATTTTATGGAATCTAAGTCTGATTGGAAATCCGAGTCCGTGTAACCGATGGGGATTAGACTGTCTGACTGATAAACTAACATTCGATGGGGGTTGGACGATTTTTAGTGTAGGAATAAGGATGAGAAAATCTATTTCTTGATCTCCAAGAAATCTTGAAGATATCTCATATATTCTTTTCTCCATATTTAAAATATTCAATAAAAATCCCACCTCCTTATACTTATGGATTTTCGAAAAATATGAGGATTAGGAATCCAAGATTTGGATCTTCTTGAATTTATGAGATATTCTTGTATTTCAATAATACATATCTTCCATAATATCTTTTCAAGAAAGTCAAGAAAATCTTCCCTCTCCATATTTTTCTTGATTTTAGAAAATATGCTTAATAAATAACCAAGTGGGAGATTTCTTGAATTTAATGAGATAATCTTGTATTCCAAGAATATTTATCTACATTCCATAAAAAAATTCAAAGAAAATCTTTCTCCCTCTTTTATTTATTATTTTCTAAAAATTTTAGGAAAAATAGACAACCATAATTTATGTTATTTTAAACACCTTTTTTCAGTTATTGGACATTATGTTTGGGCTACTTGAGGGGCCTTTAGGAGAATTAAGATTGGACCTTCTAATGGACTTTGAATATCTAATATTGAGCCACAATATTATTCAAACCCATAAATATTAATTAATCCCACTACATAATTAATATCAGACTATCCATCTTAACCCATATTACTGTTAATATGGCTCCCGGTTATTATTTCTCGTGTTTAAGATTATCCAGCCCATTAATTAATTCAAGCCACTGAAACAACTTTCCTTTAATTAATATCTTTTGTCCTTGGCCAAGGAACGGTTCAACATTATTATCCATACCGGAAACTAATTCCACTTGCAAGATTTGGTATGATAAATCTTATGAACCTCCCAAGGGGGCAAATCAAACAAGTGTACTCGCACACGATTCTTCGTATTAAATCTTAGCAATCGCAATAATTACTAGCCACACACGATCCTATTTAAGAGACGAGGATTAAGAAATAACGAACCACTGAGGTCTAATTCTTCCTAATTCAGTGCTAAAGAATTTATCCACCTGTAGGTCCTATTAAGTGCATCAGTCATGCACTAGTGTAATCTCTTGGTCAAGACAAGTCAATCTGAGCCTTACACTTCAACCTTTCACGATGGATTGTTCACTTCCATCTAGGTCGTGAACAACGTACTTTTAGTTACAAGGGACTGTTATTTTAATCTTCTGTGATCTGGTATCACTAAATTAACTACAATGTAACACGTAATGTTTATTGAACAATTATGCAGTAAATATATGTAACATTCAATGATATTTAAAGCATCATTGATAAATAATTTATTTCAAATAAATAAGACGTAAATTAGGTTTGGTTATACAAAGTAAAAGCACACTTTCAAAGATAACCCCAACAATTCCGGCCTCAAATTCAATTTGCAAACTGCAAGTCCGGGTGAGCGGGGATTACGTGGATACCATAGTAGAGAAATATCGTTTATTTACAAAGAAGATTTCTCTTTATGTTTATCGTATTCAATTATGCAATTACGTTCGTTGTTGGTGAACTGCTTATTTATTTCACTGCGATGCATTACGTGTTTTCGTCTTCTAAATTCCAACATAATCGGCTGGGCTATTGAGACCGTGGAGAACTCGGATGATGATTTAAACATGATTCTCAAATAGCCCCAATCAAGGATCATCAAGAATGGGATATTGATGATGCAATTGAGATTGGTGTGTGATATGAATCATATTCTTAGAGAGTGTAGTAAAGATCTCAATTACTACGAGATACTAGGTATTGTTGGGGTTATCTTTGGAAAGTATGCTTTTTACTTTGTATAACCAAACCAATTTCTTATTTATTTCATGAAATAAATTATTTATCTTTGTTGCATTAAATATGATTGAATGTTATATATATTTTTCTGATATTTGTTCATAAGATGAAAATAGTTTTTTATATACAAAGTAAAAAGCATACTTTCCAAAGATAACCCCAACAATCTCCCCTCGCTATACTCAAAGTCCGCTTTTAAGTATACTACAAGATGTCTCGTGTAGTTCTAACGCGTGACATCTAATGTCACCTACACGTAACCTAATAATATCTCCCACTTATACTCAAAGCATTAGCAACCGGTCTTGACACCCATTCCTTCCACATGTCTCTAATGTATTCTCCGAGGCGCACTTTGTGAATGGATCTGCTAGTTGTTTTCCCGACGCGATCTTTGCCACCTTTATATCTCCTCTCTTAACGATTTCTCAGATAAGATGGTATTTTTTCAATGTGTTTGGCCTTGTGGGCACTTGGTTCCCTTGAATTTCAGAATCGCTTCCAAAGATTATCACAAGAAATAGTGATTGTGCCGGGCAAAATCGTAACTACATCCAAGTCCACTTAGAAGTTCTTGAGCCAAACCGCTTTTTCGCTATTTTCCCTCTTAGCAACTACGATTCGGCTTCCATGGTAGAATCGGCGATGCATTTCTACTTAACTTCTCCATGTCTGGCTCCTCCCCCCATGCAAAACATACTACCGGAGGTAGATTTTATGGAATCTAAGTCTGATTGGAAATCCGAGTCCGTGTAACCGATGGGGATTAGACTGTCTGACTGATAAACTAACATTCGATGGGGGTTGGACGATTTTTAGTGTAGGAATAAGGATGAGAAAAATCTATTTCTTGATCTCCAAGAAATCTTGAAGATATCTCATATATTCTTTTCTCCATATTTAAAATATTCCATAAAAATCCCACCTCCTTATACTTATGGATTTTCGAAAAATATGAGGATTAGGAATCCAAGATTTGGATCTTCTTGAATTTATGAGATATTCTTGTATTTCAATAATACATATCTTCCATAATATCTTTTCAAGAAAGTCAAGAAAATCTTTCCTCTCCATATTTTTCTTGATTTTCGAAAATATGCTTAATAAATAACCAAGTGGGAGATTTCTTGAATTTAATGAGATAATCTTGTATTCCAAGAATATTTATCTACATTCCATAACAAAATTCAAAGAAAATCTTTCTCCCTCTTTTATTTATTATTTTCTAAAACTTTTAGGAAAAATAGACAACCATAATTTATGTTATTTTAAACACCTTTTTTCAGTTATTGGACATTATGTTTGGGCTACTTGAGGGGCCTTTAGGAGAATTAAGATTGGACCTTCTAATGGACTTTGAATATCTAATATTGAGCCACAATATTATTCAAACCCATAAATATTAATTAATCCCACTACATAATTAATATTGACTATCCATCTTAACCCGTATTCTATGTTAATATGGCTCCTGTTATTATTTCTCGTGTTTAAGATTATCCGACCCATTAATTAATTCAAGCCACAAAAAAACAACTTTCCTTTAATTAATATCTTTTGTCCTCGCCAAGAGCGGTTCAACATTATTATCCATCTGGGAAACTAATTCCACTTGCAAGATTTGGTATGATAAATCTTATGAACCTCCCAAGGGGCAAATCAAACAAGTGTCTAGACACCCATTCTTTCAGATAAATCTTAGCAATCACAATAATTACTAGCCACACACGATCCTATTTAAGAGACGAGGATTAAGAAATAACGAACCAATCGAGGTCTAATTTTTCCTAATTCAATCTTAAAAGAATTTATCCACCTGTAGGTCCTATTAAGTGCATCAGTCATGCACTAGTGTAATCTCTTGGTCAAGACAAGTCAATCTGAGCCTTACACTTCAACCTTTCACGATGGATTGTTCACTTCCATCTAGGTCGTGAACAACGTACTTTTAGTTACAAGGATCTATTATTTTAATCTTCCGTGATCTCGGGCATCACTAAATTAACTACAATGTAACACGTAATGTTTATTGAACAATTATGCAAGAAATATATGTAACATTCAATGATATTTAAAGCATCGCTGATAAATAATTTATTTCAAAGAATAATAAATAAGAATAAAATTAAATTTGGTTATACAAAGTAAAAGCACTTTCCAAAGATAACCCCAACAATTCGTCTCAAATTCAACGCCGCAAATGCATGCAAGTCCGGGTGAATGGGGATTACGTGGATACCATAGTAGAGAAATATCGCTACGATTCTTTGTAGAAGATTTTCTTTATGTTTATACGATTCAATTATGCAATTACGTGTTCGTTGTTGGTGAACTATTTATTCGCCGCATGCATTACGTGGTTTCGTGCCTCTAAATTCCAACATAATATAAGCATCATTGAGATCGCGGAGAACTCAGATGATTTAAACATGATTCTCAAATAGCCCTAATCAAGGATCATCAAGAATGGGATATTGATGATGCAATTGAGATTGTGTGATATGAATCATATTCTTAGAGAGTGTAGTAAGATCTCAATTACTACGAGATACTAGGTATTGTTGGGGTTATCTCAGAAAGTATGCTTTTACTTTGTATAACTAAACCGAATTTCTTATTTATTCTTGAAATAAATTATTTATCACCGCAGATTAAATATGATTGAATGTTATATATATTTTTCGCATATTTGTTCATAAGATTTTAAATTCGTTTTTATACAAAGTAAAAGCATACTTTCCAAAGATAACCCCAACAATCCCTCTATATACTCAAAGTCCGCTTTTAAGTATACTACAAGATGTCTCGTAGTTCTAATGCGTGACATCTAATGTCACCTACACGAACCCAATAATATCTCACTTATACTCAAAATGATTAAGAAAGCGGTCTTGACACCCATTCCTTCCACATGTCTCTAATGTATTCGAGGCGGACCCTTTGTGAATGGATGCATTAGGTTGTCTTTCGACGCGATCTTTGCCATTTATATATCTCTCTTAACGATTTTTATAAGATGGTATTTTATTTCAATGTGTTTCTTTGGCCTTGTGGGCACTTGGTTCCCTTGAATTTGCAAATTGCTCAAAGATTATCACAAAGAAGCCAGTGATTGTCTTTGGGCAAATTCAGAACTACATCCAAGTCCACTTAGAAGTTCTTGAGCCAAACCGGCTTTTCATTTGCCTCTCAAAGCCATTACGTGATTCGAGCTTCCATGGTAGAATCGCGATGCATTTCTACTTAACGCTTCTCCATGTCATGGCTCCTCCCCATGCAAAACATACTCTGGGAGGTAGATTTTATGGAATCTAAGTCCGATTGGAAATCCGAGTCCGAAGTATGTAGATGGGGATTAGGATGCGTCGACCGATAAACCAACATTCGATGGGGTTGGACGATTTTTAGTGTAGGAATAATGATGGAAAAATCTATTTCTTGATCTCCAAGAAATCTTGAAAGATATCTCATATATTCTTTTTCTCCATATTTAAAAATATTCCATAAAATCCCACCTCCTTATATACTTATGGATTCGGAAAAATATGAGGAGTAGAATCCAAGATTTGGATCTTCTTGAATTTATGAGATATTCTTGTATTTCAATAATACATATCTTCCATAATATCTTTTCAAGAAAGTCAAGAAAATCTTTCCTCTCCATATTTTTCTTGATTTTAAAATATGCTTTAATAAATAACCAAGTGGGGAGATTTTTTTAATTTAATGAGATAATCTTGTATTCCAAGAATACTTATCTACATTCCATAACAAAATTCAAAGAAAATCTTTCTCCTCTTTTATTTATTATTTTGAAATTTTAGGAAAAATAGACAACCATAATTTATTTTATTTTAAACACCTTTTTTCGCTTATTGGACACTATGTTTGAGCTACTTGAGGGCCTTTAGGAGAATTAAGATTGGACCTTCTAATGGACTTTGAATATCTAATTTTGAGCCACAATATTATTCAAGCCCATAAATATTAATTAATCCCACTACATAATTAATATTGACTATCCATCTTAACCCATATTATCATTAATATGACTCTTGTTATTATTTCTCGTGTTTAAGATTATCCGGCCCATTAATTAATTCAAGCCAATTTGAAATAGCTTTCCTTTAATTAATATCTTTTGTCCTTGGTCAAGGAACGGTTCAACATTATTATCCATATCGAAACTAATTCCACTTGCAAGATTTGGTATGATAAATTTTATGAACCTCAAGGGGGCAAATCAAACAAGCGTGCTTCGCACACCCATTCTTCAGATAATCTAAGAATCGATGTGACCGCAGAATATTGCCCAAGATATAAAGTATTAAATCTCATTGATTCTCTACCGCCATAAGTCAAAGCAATAATTATTAGTCACACACGATCCTATTTAAGGGACGAGGATTAAGAACTAACGAACCATCGAGGTCTAATTCTTCCTAATTCAAGATTGAAGAATTTATCCTCCCAGAGGGTCCTATTCAAGATTGCATCGGTTCATGCACTAGTGTAATCTCTTCGTCAAGACAAGTCAATCTCGAGCCTTACACTTCAACCTTTCATGATGGATTGTTCACTTCCATCTAGGTCGTGAACAACGTACTTTTAGTTACAAAATTTTATTAATTTAATCTTCTCGTGATCCGTATCACTAAATTAACTACAATGTAACACGATCGTTTATTGAACAATTATGCAAAGAAATATATGTAACATTCAATGATATTTAAAGCATCGGTGATAAATAATTTATTTCAAGAAATAAGATAGAAATTCGGTTTGGTTATACAAAGTAAAGCATATTTTTCCAAGATAACCCCAACAATTCCGCCTCGCATTCAACGACAAACTGGGTAAGTCCGTGAACGGGATTACGCGGATACCATAGTAGAGAAATATCGCATTTATTTATTGTAAGATTTTCTTTATGTTTATACGATATTCGTTATGCAATTACGTGTTCGTTGTTGGTGAACTGTTTATTTCCGCTGCGCATGCATTACGTGCCTCTAAATTCCAACATCACTGTTGTCATTGAGACTGTGAGAACTCAGATGACTTAAACATGATTCTCAAATAGCCCCAATCAAGGATCATCAAGAATGGGATATTGATGATGCAATTGAGATTGGTGTGTGATCTGCATCATACTCTTAGAGAGTGTAGTAAGATCTCACTTACTACGAGATACTAGGTATTGTTGGGGTTATACTGGAAAGTATGCTTTTACTTTATATAACCAAACTGGATTTCTTATTTATTTACTGAAATAAATTATTTATCACTGTTGCATTAAATATGATTGAATGTTATATATATTTACTGCATATATGTTCAATAATATGTACGTGTTACATTGTAGTTAATTTGGTGATACCAGATCATGGAAGATCAAATTAATCGTTTCTCGTAACTAAGTTCAAATTCACAACCTAGATGGAAATGAACAAACCATTGTGAAAGGTTAAAGTGTAAGGCTCAGATTGGCTTGTCTTAATCAAGAGATTACACTAGTGCATTATGATGCGTTGAATATGATCTACAGGAGGATAAATTCTTCAATACTTAATATAGAAGAATTAGACCTCAATGGTTCATATTTATTTCTTAATCTCCGTTTCCTTAAATATGATCGTGAAATTAATAACTATCGCTTTTAACTTATGATAGGAAGAAAATCAACGATATGATACCTTATATCTTGGGCAATATTATTAGTTACACGACATTTATGCTAAGATTTAACACGGAGAATCGTGCAAGCACGCCTTGCTTGATTTGTCCTTGGTGGGCTCAAGCTTTATCATACAAAAAATCTTGCAAGTGGAAATTTATTTCCCAGATGGATAATAATGTTGAGTTGTTTTTACTCCAAGGATAAATATATCAATTAATATAAAGCTCTTTAAGTGGATTAATTAATTAGTGACTAGATAATCTTTAAACACGGAAATAATAACCGGAGCCATATTATTATAGCATCGTAATATGGATTAAGATGGATAGTTCAATATTAATTTTATATTGGAGTAAATTAATATTAAGGGCATGGCTGTCAAAACAGTTTGATATGAAGGACTTGGGAGAAGCTGGTCATATCCAAGGGATCAAGATCGCTCGAGATCGCAGGAAAATGATGATTTGTCTCTCACTAGCTTCATACATAGACACTGTCTTGAAGCGATTCAGCATGCAAGATTCCAAGAAATGTTTTGTACCTTTCGCATAACGTAATCCATCTACCCAAAGAAATGTGTCCCAAGACACAGTAAGAGATAGATGACATGAAGGACATTCCTTATGCCTCAGCTGTCGGAAGCCTCATGTATGCAATGTTGTGCACGAGACCGGATATCTGCTTTGCCATAGGCATGGTAGCAAGATATCAAAGTAACCCTCGGAAAGAGCATTGTATCGGGCAGCTTAAAAACATTCTCAAGTATCCGAAGAGACATACCCAGATGTAATATTGGTTTATCATCCGAGCCTAATCCCCCCGCTAGTTACATGGACTCGTGATTTCCAATCGTATATAGACTCCGTGAAGTCTACCTTGGGTAGTGTGTTTTGCATGGAGGAGGAGCCATGACATGGAGAAGCATAATAGAAATGCATCGCCGATTCAACCATGGAAGCCGATTGAAGTCGCCAGAAGCAAATAAGGAAGGTTTGGTTCAAGAACTTTTAGTGGACTTGACGTTGTTCAATTTGCCCAAAGACAATCACTAAGCATCGCGGATAATACCGAAAGTGATTGCAAATTCAAGGAACCAGAGCCCACAAAGCCAGAAACACATAGAAAGAAAAATACCATCTTATACGAGAAATTGTTAAGAGAGACATAGAGGTGGCAAAGATCGTGTTTGAAGACAACCAGCGTAATCCATTCACAAAGGGCCGACCTCTTTAATACATTCGAGAGACATGTAGAAGGAATGTGTGTCAAGAGTATTGCTAATGCTTTTGAGTATAAGTGGGAGAAATATTATTAGTTCGTGGTAGTGACATTAGATGCCACGAGAACATGAGACGCGGTTGTAGTATACTTAAAAGCGACTTTGAGTATAAGTGGGAGATTGTTGGGGTTATATTGGAAAGTATGCTTTTACTTTGTATAACCAAACTGAATTTCTTATGTATTTACTAAAATAAATTATTTATCATTGTTGCATTAAATATGATTGAATGTTATATATATTTCTTGTGATACTGTTCAATAAATAAGACGTGTTACATTGTAGTTAATTTGGTGATACCGAGATCACGGAAGATGAAATTAACAGTTCCTCGTAATTAAGTACAAATTCACAACCTAGATGGAAATGAACAAACCATCGTGAAAGGTTGATGTGTAAGACTTAGATTGGTTTGTCTTGACCAAGAGATTACACTAGTGCATTATGATGCGTTGAATAGGACCTACTGGAGGATAAATTCTTCAGTACTGAATATAGAAGAATTAGACCTCAGTGGTTCGTTATTTCTTAATCTGTTCCAAAAATAGATCGTGTGAAATTAATAACTATTGCTTTTGACTTATGATGGGAAGAGAATCAACATGATTTGATACCTTATATCTTGGGCAATATTATTAGTTACACGACGATTGCTAAGATTTAATACGGAGAATCATGTGCAAGTACATCTTGCTTGATTTGTCCCCTTGGTGGGCTCGAGAAGCTTTATCATACCAAATCTTGCAAGTGGAAATTTATTTCCCAGATGGATAATAATGTTGAGTTGTCTTTACTCCAAGGATAAAGATATTATTTAATATAAAGCTCTTTAGGTTTGCTTAATTAATTAGTGGACTAGATAATCTTAAACACGGGAAATAATAACCGAGTCATATTATTGTAGCATCGTAATATGGATTAAGATGGATAGTTCAATATTAATTTTATAAAGGAGTAAATTAATATTAATGGGCTTGAATAATATTTTGGCTTAATATTAAAGTTTCATAGTCCATTGGGTTCAATCTTAATTCTCCTAAAAGTGCCCCTCAAATAGCCCAATATGAGTCCAATTAATGAAAAGGAGAAGAAAATATTATTGCCTCTATTTTTCCTAATATTTTCGAAAAATTTTGGGACAAGAAAAGGAAAATATTTTCTTGAAAAAGATTTTTATGGAAAAAGATAAGTATTCTTACAATACAAGATTATCCCATAAATTCAAGAAATAAAATATTGGCTTCTTGTGCATTGAATTTTTTGAAAATTCCATATTTATAAAGGAGGAGATTTTTGTGGAAATTTTATTTATGGGAAAGAGAATATATTGGATATATTCAAGATTACTTCTTGCACAAGAATTAAAGATCTCCCCATATCCAAATTATGCCAATTTTCAACCACTCCTAGCATTATAAATAGGGGATGATTTTTCCATCCCCAATGCAATTCCATGTATTGAAAAAATTAGAATCCACAAAGGTGATGGCACATATATTTTTGGTTTTCTCCTTTATTAAAATCATTCGTGAGAATCCTTCCACCGACACGCTCATGGACGGGACATATTTGAGAAGGCACTTTGGGTTGATCCATCGTCTCAACGGTTGTCTCTAGAAGAGGTATGTAATCTCGTAACTCCTAGATTCTGCATGCTTAGGATTTACGTGGATTACGTGTACGCATGTTGTTGTTGCTTATTTAATTATTATGTTGAATTAATTTATGATTGATTCATGTTAGTAATTAATTGAATAATTTAAATATGTATTTAAATACACCTCGAATAGATCCGGGCACCCCATATTTCCCAATAGGTATCTCATGATGGATGCATAGACACCTTAGAGGGTATTGGTATACCCATCCGAGAAACCGTTTGATGTAGTTCCACTATATGTGTCTACGAGTGTCTCGGTTAGTGGGAGCAATGTGATACGCCTTTGACTTGAGGTCATTACGCACGACATGTGTGGAGTGATGAACTTTGACCATGACCGACGCTTACACCCTTCCATGGATAGATATGGTTTGGATTGGGTTCATCACGAAGTGCATGTGCGTGGTAGTTGAGCCAAAAATATGATTCATTCCTCAAAGTGGATTTAAATAGAATACTTATCTTCTCATCATAATTGGATCAAAGTCATTAGCCAATGCACGTCAACTTGGACTTTGTGGCCAAGTGTGACATAAGTGATCAATTAATGATTAGAGATAATATGATTAAGTTATTTGAATAGAAACACTTCATCATGTTCAAGACTAATCGAGTATTCGTGAATGAAAGGAAGATATCGCAATAGCCCACGTTATAGTTACAGGTAGTTGCACGTTTCGCAACGTACCTCATATATTGAGAATGTCTGATTTATTGTCTAGTGGTTCAATTAAGACCAATTAGTTTGTTAATCTAATTCGATATATATGAGGGCCTATGGGTCACACAACAAGTAATTCCCTTATACAGATTATAGTTGGTTGATTAAGTATTAAATTAGATTTAATATTTAATTTATGGAGAATTAATTAATAATATATTAATTTGGAATTAATTATTATTATTGTTTACTTAAATTAGATTTAATTAAATAGGAATCCCAAAATAATATATGGAATAGAAAAATATATATTTAGGAAAATCATATCTAAGACATATGATTTGGCAAGATTAGGAAATATCTTCCTAATAAAGATTGCTTAATCTTTTTAAGTTGGCTTTCTATATATATGACATCCTAAGGATTCATTAATTACAAGAAGAAAACCTAATTTCTCCATAAAATCTAGAATATGAATTTTCCTAGCAAATTCCGTCTCAAATTCAACGTTGACAAATTTATGCAAGTCCATACGTCGGGATTGCGTGGATACCGTAGTAGAGGAAACTGCATACGAATTACTGTAAGATTCCTCATTATGTTTATTCGTACTCGTTTATGCAATTAATTATTCGTTGTTGGTGAACTATTAATTTCCGCTGCGCATGTATTACGTGTTTACGTGCTTGTATATTCCAACAGTTTCTGCTAGATTTGATCATGATTTGTGTATATTTTTTATATATGAAGAGCCAAGATTATTATTATTTATTATTGATATTTATTTCAAAGATTTCTCTCGATCCATTATTATTTATTAATATTTTTTCCAAATAATCTTAAAGATTTTTCTCAATCTACTATTATTCGTTAATATTTTTTCCAAATATTTGTTTCCCAATTTAGCAATTATTTTTTGCGGAAAAATCAAATGATTTCCAAATTTGGGGCGGTTTCTTTTTTTATATATATATATATATATATATATATATATATATATATATACACTAATTTTCTTTTGAGTAATTTCAAAATTATTTATATTTTTAAATACTAGAATTTATACATATCTATTAACATAATGCAAACCCCATCGGATAGTATATTTCTTTTCAAGTTTCACGTAACATACATTTTTTACTAATGATATTATATGGTATGAGTATTAATGAGAGTTAGGACAATCTCTTTCAAAATCTTGGTCTTTTCTTTCAGAGGTCAATTTTCAATCATGGACAAATATATGTTGTCATATCAGGTTTGAAAATGTTGATATGCTACGAGAATTGCGATAATAAGTAACAATCAATGTGGCTTATGAGGAAATAATTCAAAATTGTAAGAAAAAAATATTATCATTCAAACTTGCATTATTTAACAATGTAAATTTTTCCAATATTTTGAGTGCAACTCATTTTCACGTCTAATTTTAAAAAGCAAAAAAATGCTCACAAAAAATCGTAAGGCCGTGATCAAAATGAAAAGAAAAATGATCATGTAATATATAAAAAAATTAAGATTATAAAAAAAATTATAATTATAGGTAAAATATTTTTTCTACTTCTTTTAATATGAAAATAAATACATTTCACATCAAATTCATTATATACTTACAAACACATGTGATATATACTAATATCATTAATAGGGATTAAATTAATTTTAGTTCCATAACTATTAAAATTGCTCAATTTTCATCTTATTTGTTGAAAATCACCAAAATGACGCTGCTTTCACCAAAATGACACATGCCAATTTATTGAGGATTCCGACGAGCCTCGTGTTTTAGGCGCTGAGTTGGAACAATAATTTAATACACCAACTAGCAATTAAATGAAAAACCCATTATAAACACGGAACTTAATTTTGGCGAAGAACAATAGTTGTTCAGTCTTAATTTACAGACGTGGTTCCCTCGAAATTGCAAATTGTAATTTCAGAGAACATGGGGTATTTAGTCTCGTCCCTTTTTAAAGATTTGTTTTAGTCATTTTTTATTTATTGATTAACAATGTGTAATAGCGGATGTATTAAATTATGTCAACTCAACGCTTAAAATACGACCCCGAATCACCAAATTTAAAATGACACCGGATCGGGTAATGCTAGTGAAACAACATCATTTCCGACCGGGTTTCTATTGGGAAATTTGTAGTTAGTTTTGATGGAAGTTCCAAAACAGTTGTAATAGGCCCGGTCGGACAATTAATTAATCGATGACCTAGAATCGAGGATAAGATGACTAGCCGAGTTGTATAGACGGTGATGTAAAGATAGGTCACATATTGGGGAAACTCAATATGTATAGGTCGTCGGTCGATCGGGACAAGATCGTAAGATCGACAAGTCAGTCCCAAGATCGATAGTCGATGATCGGAGAAGACATGAAGTCGAGATCTCGGGAAGACTCAAGATCAAACGACTATCATAAGAACAAGGCCAAGACCGTAAAACCTACATCGCCGAGTCCGCTAAGTTGAGCTAGACAACTTGCATCGAGAAGATTTCTATCGAGTGAGCGTCGGTTTATCCATCAACGTCACCACACCAGTGTCAACCGATGTTGCACCGTGATCACACGCTGTCAATCGTACAAGAAGAATGTCAACCTTACCAGAACAAACACCTAATAAAGTGTACTTGTTAACCAAGAAGAACGAGACAACATGTACGGAGTCGATAATGCGGATTCGCGCCGCATAGTCAAACGACTAGAAAGGACAAACATACATGCTTTCGCCATGCCGTTCTTGAAGACGCCACATCAAGCCCCAGAACTACCAAAATGGCCCAAATTCAAATTACTCTCCAACGCTATTTTATTTCGAGGTCTATAAATATGTGATCACTTTTCATAGTGAAGATACGGAATTATCATCAAGCTCAAGCACAAGCAAATTTTCGCATCTAAGAACACAAATTTGAAGAATATTTCTAAGTGTTCATCCCATTTTTTCTTAGCATAGAAATCTCATCCTTTAGCTTTTGTGCTACCCAAATATTAGGATATATTTCTGGTTGGAACACAACAAATCTTATACACAAACCCACAAAGTTAGGTTAAGTTTGTTTTGCAAGATTTCGCATCAGGGTTTCTAGTTTCGATATCCGGGATCTGGGTTGAGTGAGACTCCCAAACATTAAGATTGTGTTGGACTAACACATTAAACTAAGTCCATTGTTTAGTTGGTGTCCCTACTCGACAGGGAAGAGTGGATTTAGATCGGGTCAGCTCAACCACTATAAAAATTGGTGCGCTTTATCCCATTTATCTCGCTTTTACACTATAAAGACACTACCCGACGGATATTGCATATCATATCTTCGACTGTTTTGCCAGATTAAGCTAATCGGATCAATTTTGAACTTTGTCATCCGATTGAAAAGAGATAAATAGAAATCTGATTTATCAAAACCGGTTTTTCACTGGTTAAAACTTGCTTCCACATCGTTAAACCGATGAACCAAACCGGACCGCCATTAGGTAATCGATAAGTTGGATATCACCAAATGATTCACACGCCTCTCGATCAAAAGCAACCCGCTTTCACACTTGATCTTGCAAAAAAGTTTTGTAAATCCATTCACCCCTCCCCTCAGACTTCGGGCCTCACAAAACCGCTCGACCTACTGTTGACGAAAGCAAAGGGTTCTATGGACCAATGGCTTTGAGCATCATCAGGTCTTGAGTAAGAACCATCAGGTTCACTTGGGATGATCTTGAAAAACCTATTTTTAAATTCATCATTTTTCAAAACTCACAATCAACATGGATAATACCTACGGTATGTATCATGATCTTGCTTAAGTTTTCTATCGATGAGTATGCGACCGACCATACTCATGAGCAACCATCCGGGAGCTATATAAGCGTGGAATGATGGAAGTTCTTGAAAAAGGACCCATCATCATCTACTACAACAACCCGGTGAAGGAGGTGATCCAAATTTTTAGTTGGAGTTGAATCGAAAAGAGTCCTTCTCCTGATGGATGCCGAGGAGAGAAAAATCATCCAATCTGGATATTATGGCGGCATATATCATTATGAAGACGATGGACAAGATAACTAGAGAGAAAAAAATCAAGTATCTCAAGACAAACCAAACAGATGTGGGATACACTCGCTGAGATGTTCGGCTGAAATGATTTGATCAAAGAAAGCAGATTACGTTCGAATCGGGTCAAGTTTGAGAAACTCAAGATGCCGCCTAATGAGACCATAAATCAACTCGATGGAAGAATCACCATCAGAGGGTCCTTAACGGTTTTGCGGAGGGCGTAAGTCTAGGGGGGGGGTGAATAGACTTCTAAAACTTTTTCGCAAGATCGCGTGTGAAAGCAAGTTGCTCGATCAGCGGCGAGGGAATCGGTTGGATCGATATTCAACTTACCGACGCTCAAGGAGTCGGATCGGTGTCTATCGCTTAAACCATGTGCGGGCTAAGTTTTAACCCATGAAAACCAGCTTTTATAGAATCGATTCGCTTGTCTATTTTCAATCGATGACAAAGTGTTAAGCCGACGATCGCTTGTTTTGATGCAAAACCCGGTCTAGACTCAGATTATGTATGCGATAACAAAACATGTAGTGTGTTATGGTGTAAAGCAGATACAACCGATAAGCACATAAAATTTTTATAGTGGTTCGACAACCAAACCCCACGGGCCCCCACTCTTCCCTATCAACAAGGGGCACCAACTAAAACCAACTTCGACTTAGTTTAATGTGTTAGTCCAACACAAAGACAACCACCGATGTTTCAAGAGTTCACTCAACCAATTTTAAATCGTAAACTAGAAACCCTAGTCCAAATCTTGCTAAACAAACTTAATCTAACTTTTGTGTTTGGGTAAAGATTTGTTGTTGTTCCAACTGGAAATCTATCCTAGTATTTGTGAAGCCTAAAGCTGAGGATGAGATTTCTATCTTTAAGAACAATGGGATGAACACTTAGAAATATTTTTCAATTTTGTGTTCTTCATTGAGGAAATTTGTTATGGCTTGAGCTTGATGATAATTTCCGTGTCTTCACTATGAAGGATTGATCCCATATTTATAGACCTCGAAAATCAAATAGCCCCGTTGAGAGCAATTTGAATTTCAGGGCTAAATTTGGTAGAATCGGGGTTGATGTGACGCGTTTGAGAACCGCATGGCAAAAAGCATATATGTTTGTCCTTTGTAGTCGTCATTCCGACACGTCATATCCTCGCAATGTCACTTTGTGCATACGTGGTCGATTTCTCAATGGATAAGAAGGACACTTATTCGGGCGTCTTTTGTAAAGCCAACTATGTTGACATTCTTTTGATCCGATTTACAACGATGCTTGGATAAGTAGTTATGCTTATCACTTTTTTACTAGGCTAGAGCCGATCAATATTTCTACCGATTACGCCAGCTCATGGATATGGTTGTTTTATCTTCAACCAATCGGGCCGATGTCTTCGAGAATAGGTCTTCTTGTCCGCAAGTCTTCAAATTAATGTCTTCGATTCTCGCATCGATCTTATCTGGCCGATCATCGTTGCCGATCTTCTTGTTGATCTTGACCGACTTTGTGCAATTTGAGTTTCCTCAAAAAGTGACTAGTCTAATTCATCAACCGTCAACATGTTCAAACCGGTTTCCTATCATATCATCAGTCGACCAATGTGTTCGATTGGTCCTATACATATTTGTTTTGGAAATTCCATCAAAACTATAAATTTCCCAACAATTTAAACTTTTTGATGGAACCAAAACATTTCTAGTAAAGAATCTTTGAACAAGTTAAAAACTTAAATAAAAGAGAGTAAATCAAGACAAAAGAGAGTTTGTCTTAAGATGTAAAAGTAGGATTTTCATTAATGATAAGAACTTTACAAGTACAAAGTAATCAAATCTATTATCTTTTTTACAAAAGTAAGTCTTATGATTTCTTCAAGATCTCTCTCCTCAGAAAGACACATTTCAAACAAATTTTACCTTGATTTTCGCTACCTTTCTTTCTTCAAAAATATCATCTTGTGCGGACACATGTTTAACGAAGATTTAAGGCAATTTTGTCGAGCTTTCCATCTCATAGCCTTTCTTATATTCCATGATCTCGACTTGGGTAACTGCATGCAATTTTTAGCTTCTTGGCCTCCCTGACACGTTCTCATAAAATATTGGATGTTTGTTACTCAACCAATCTCTGAATATTTCATTGATTTCGACATTGGTTGGAATAACCTGATTGATGTATGCCAAGATATACCATTCTCCTTTAATCTTCTTCCATTCAGCCACCATGTTCCTATCCGCTTTGCAATCACATCCACATCAAGATCCGCAATAGGCTCAATGAAATGAACCTTCACCGCTTTCAAAGAACGAGTCCTTTCTTCTTTTTTTTGCTTGTAAGCCTTGTCAAGACTAGATGCTTCTTCCATTCTTTCTTTTTTCTATCCAAATTTCGGTTTTTTTCAACTATTTAGTTTTTCATTCCTCGGCCAGATCCAACAGTTTCTTCTTTTTCTCAGGTGCAGGTTTCTTACCCTTCTTTGCTGATCTTTCATTTTTAAATCGATTAAAATAAGAAGAGATGCCTTGATTTTTCTTCCAATGTTGCATTTATTTGAGCATCCTTCAATCCTTTTCTTGTCAAGCTTTATCTCAATGCCGACCACATAATTTTCCCACTGTTGAGCCTCGCTCTTTGGCATCAAAGATTCTTCCCCATTTTTGGTTCCCTCAAAAGCTTCTTCAATTCAGTCCGAGGTTACTAAATGGATTCGATAAGAGATTGTTGCACGCTTTCACAGCCGGAGACTCAATACGGTTTCGGCACGGACTGGTCAACAATCGCCAAAGATAGACGATTGGGCAAGATCCACTACATAGTTGACTTGCAGAACAATGTGTCCAGTTTGTCACAGACGAGTTGACCCAATTTGGTTGCTTCCGTAAAATTCTATTCGCATTTAAATCAATGTTGGGCCATCTTTTCATTCATCATCTCGTGTGAATTGTTGATTTCTTATTTCTTCAATCTTGGCCATGCGCCTTACTTCAACCATTTTGTCGCCAGTAGTATCTCAACTTTGGGATATGCACATGCAACGAGACGATACATGCTCTCAAAGCCAGAGATGCTTTCAACTGGCTGGGAACGAAGAAAGTCGACTATCGTTCCCCAACATATTGCGCCCATATTTGCCTCCGGAAGAATTCTTGATATACTTCATCGATTCTCTTCAAAGGATGGAAGGTTTGGAGAATCTGCGACGACTGAGTTTCGCGTGTCGAAGGGCCTTCGACTCCATTTTTCAAATTTTGACTTTCCCGCAAATAGCGAGTTCTAGAGGAAGTGTTCGGCCGACAGTTTCACCGATGGGGATCGCGGTCGCATCTCCACATCGGCGTCATCGGCGTTCTATAGCTCCTCGACAATTCGGACTGGCTTGTCCGCTTCCAGGTCGCACCATTTGTTAAAAAATCTCTCAATGATGATTGGGCAAAATCAAACCTCTTCTTCCTCATCGAATGTGGCATATTCCTCATTTGCCTCTATTGTATTTGACCATCTTATGGATCATCTCTCTATGAATGGGGTATTGGCATACCCAATGTCTTTGTGATGAGTCCAAAGAATAAAGATCGTTTCGACAGAGATCGTGCGCTTCGATTCCAAAGACCTTTCCTCATCTGTGTACTCATAGTCTAAGAATGAATGAATTACAATCTTTCTCGCTCCAACAGCCCCCAAAGTCCTCAAACTTCTTCAATTGGATGTCCCGCCATGTAAAGACATCCAAAGACTATAGCTTTGGCATGGTTAGAGGGCTGGCGCCTGGGTATCGTTCCTCAATCATCTTCTTCCAAACGCCTCTTCCGATGATTTTTTTCGATATGGGATAAGGCTTCGCTTGTGGAGAGGATGATGGGAGAGAGGAGATGACACGCCATTCTCGGCACCGCATGTAATGGCTCAATGTTTTTCCGAGCCTCGAGGATCGGTGATGGAGACCTCTAGATGAGCGAGATCAATGAGGTTGGGAGAGAAGTAGGAATAGGCTCACCCATCTAGGCCCTTTGAATCTTGTCCCGGACCTTTGGGCGTACTTACCGACGGAATGGGATCATCATCCGAACCGACTTACTCCGTCCACCGAATCCGTCAATGAGTCATTTTGTTTGCCTTTACCCGCCAACCTCGAGTCAGTGCATTTTTGCCTGCTTGGCGGTGGTTCTTTGATAACAACCCTTTTTACACGGCTTCTGTGTGGTTGCCTTGACTAATTCTTTCAAATCCGGCTTGAACTTCTAATGTTGATTTAACAAGATCTTCCTGCTACGTCATCGATGGGCCATGTATCGGTCATTCGGTTGATGATCAAGATTTTCTTGGGGGCAGTTTGTATGGGATCATCTCATCCTCACTCCAATCCCTCGCTCTCATAAGGTCAATCAAGATCGAGAGATCTCGATGAAAAGAGAGTGATTTTGGCTGAAAGAACAACTTTCATTTCCACCACTTAATTATTCCGATTCTTCCAACAACCTTCTTTAGAAACCCTTCTTGATTGATTTTGACATGGATAACGGCAACATAATTCTGGCTTTCTCTTGGGTGACCGTGATCTGCATCGTAGGTAATGCCCCAATGACCTTTTGGACAATATCGAGCAAGAGCTAATATTTCCTTTTTGAGCACGGTTCGTGAAACCCTCGGAGGATGAGCATTCGTGGGCCATATTAGATG